>KN834835.1:75675-217450 GCA_000827265.1 Collybiopsis luxurians FD-317 M1
AAAAATAATTGAATACGAACAGAGCCGATTTCATTCACAATACCCGAGATATCGATTTGGCGACGCTTCAAGCCACTGAATGGATTCAGAAGGTTGGAGAGCTGCGTGGCTGTGGTTTGCAGGGCACCGGTAACCTGATACACAAGAGGAGTGACATTTGCTTCGGTGGCATTTCCAGCCTGTTGCATTGCAGCTAGGAAACAATATCGTCAATTAAGATCTGGGCACAGGCCACTGAAAACCTACTAAGTTGAGGCTTGACTGTATTGAGGGTGTTCAAGAGTTGTCCGAGAATGGACTCGACCTCAGCCCCCTGTCGTTTCTGCACGGTCTCGACTGGAGCTGCGATAGATGCAGAGGAGACAAGGCTCAAGGCAGCAAAGAGGAAGGAGAGAGCAAAGAAACGAGCGAACAACATGGCTAAGTGACAGTTGCTTGGGGTACATTTGCTTCAATTCCAAGCTTTTATACTCAGACAAGTATGCGAAGTACAGTTGGAGACCATCCCGGCACGCGCACCTACTCACAAAAACTATGTGAACTTTGGGAAAGATCTGCCACAGTAACGCTGTTGAGAACATAATTTCTCTATTTTTAATTCTGTAGTATACTATAGCATTGATACGAAGCATAAAAGGCTGCTAACATTTTGGCAGGTTTGTTGTGGCAGATCTTTCTCAAAGTTTCCAATGAAACTGCAGAATTATAAGTTTAGAAATCACATTCTCAACAGCTTTGCTATAGTATCACTTACACTCGATACGAAGCGATACAAATGCTACTGGCATTTTGATCTGCTTACAACCATACAAAGCGATACTGACATTTTTGACTTGGCAGATCTTCCCGAAGTTCCAAAAATATTGCAGAGTTAAACGGATACAGTTTCCATTCTCGACTATACTTGATACGCAACGATACTGACAGTTTCGACAGCCTCGCTGTGGCAGATCTTTCCCGAAGCTTCCAACGCTTCTCGGCGGAGTCAGTCTCCCAAGGAAAAGTTCTACTCTTCAATAAATCAATCAAAATATTGAACGAATGTGACCATTTTGATGCATTTTCTTGCTCTGCTGATTTCCCGTCATTTGATGCCCATGTCAATGTCACCAAAAAGACAGCTGAATGATTTCTTCTCACACATTCCGAATTTTACGGCTGGGAAAATCCGGTACTTACACCATCGAGAAATTATCATTCGATTGCCACCCAACTGTCTCGTTCAGTGTCACAAAGGAAAGAGCATTGCAGCATAAAATGACTAGTATTCGCCAAACATTTTGTGGTCGTGCCGACCAGCGCGCACATAGAATCGTGTTAACCGCGCTGATCCTCATGTATGCCCCTGGCGACGCTCCAACCTGTCAAAGAATAGTCGGGCATCCCAATTCGCGACGTTGTTCGGGTTCCAGGTGATGGAGTATTTTCTTGTAGCATTTCATATATTAAGCATATATTCGAACGAAATTACGTTAGTATAAGATGGTATTGTAGTAATGTGTTTTTCTGTGTGCGGTAGTCGTTGGGTAGAGAAAAGAAGAGGGAGGAAAAAGGAAAGAAGTCGGGGAATTAGTGTGGAGACGAGTTCCTGCGAAGGAAGCACCGGAACCGAGGGAGGTACATAAGCGTAAAAGTTACTTTCTTTGGACTTAGTACTTAAGTAGAGGTAGCAGAATGAAGAAGAGGACGATTTTTGGCCCACTGAGATTCTTATACCTGCGTGAGGAGGTCCGACGAGGCCTCCAGCATTAGTGTTCTTCGTGTTTGACTCTGCGATGACAGGGTAGTCCCTTTATTCTTATTATCTCAACTTCCCTTACTCCCTTTTCCATCGTGTTCGGTTCCGAAGGACCGTTTACGCTTCCTCTTCTTGCCTTCCTCTCGACCGTGAACCCCCAGAACCTTCCGAGGTTCAACTCCTTCTTCCACAATTTCACTCTCGTTGTCATATCATTTCCTAATTAATTCTCCTATTTGACTTGAGGCCCTGCCGTTTATGGAATAATGCTGCCACTTTACGGTTTCTTCTGCACAACCTTGTGCCCTGCTTCAATTTGAATCTTTTGACTGCACTAAATATTTTTCTCAGATATGAGTTACACTAACCAGCTAATAAAATCTCGGCAGGGCGGCTAAATCTCAGGTTTTAAACTGCTTGTATACGCTGAAGTCCGCGGACCCATTGTTTTGTTGTTTTCGGCATGCCATTCCGCCGGGCAGAATTTCTTCCACCTCCGGTGTGAGTAAACTGACGGAAATAGGCCCCAATACTTCTTCGTTCCTGTGACGTGCAATCAACCTGCAATATTTGAATTTGAATACTGCGAAGAACCACGGCCAACATACTCGCCGGACATCAAGATATGCACCTGACCTTGTACCGTCAATGATGGTGAACCGTGAAAGACAATTGGAAGGACTCGCCTCGGGAGACAGTTCATTATCAGTGTACCTGTGGGCGATATCACGCTCCACTTCTAGCTTGTATTTCTGTCCTTTGGATATAGATAGATACATCAGATACACAGCTCCGTAAGGACTCATGGGATACCACACGGTGTCCACTGGCAGCTGCATTACATCCCCGTTATCGCGTCTCAACCGCAATAGCATGATAGACTAAAGCAAGAACAATGGTCAGTAATACTAGCATAACCGTGAGATGGCCAAGGGCCCGTATACATAGCATAGTAGGTCCAGATACCGTAAGCATCTTTCTGGAGTGTGAAGCGCTTTCATCAAGCTGACGTGACCGTATTTTTCTTCTACTATCAGGACATACCATGACGTCTGCGCATACAGTGGATCAACTTTGACCAAGAACCTGAGTTTTGTCTTGCTGTTGCTGCTTATGCTCCCATGTACAGTGGGCCAAGAGCATCGATATAACCGCTATTTCCTTGAAACCCAATAGCTATATCCAAAGAGGGTCACCGTACATTGCTTTTTTATCTAAACGCTGAGTCCGTGCGAGTTTTTCAAATAGACCGAATTGTGGCCACACTGTCTTCACAAAATATGTTTCAGGCACTGGCAGTTACCTGTCGAGATAATGATAATGGAAAAATTTTCCACCCTTTACTAGTCTGCCTCCCCAGCTCTTGGGCCAAATAGCTAAATCATAGTGCGGAACAGTCTAGGAAAGAAGGATGCTTCCAACTCTGCCGACTTACACGCATAATGTTACATCCGCTCCCGTTTGTTTGTCACTTTCACTGTTCTTCATTCGCGACCACGAAGATCCCTTACACTACTATCTTTCGTTCGCTCACCTCTTTTCAACCTCATTTTGAGGGGCACTCGCTCTATTCCAGACCAAATTTAGGTGGATCGTTCATATAAAAGTATTCCATTGGTTTAGAAGGAAGTTTCACATTGAACAACCGAATTCATGCACTGTTACTACCAGCGTTACGAGGTAATACGAGTACGAATACAATTACATAGACGTATAATGTGAGCCCTAGCGCCTGGACTTGTGCCGCAATCATTCAACGATTACAATGGAGTGGGTCACATTCACTGTCATCCGACTGAAAACTCTCAACTCGCAGATGCCCGTGGCCCTGTATGATCACTACTCATTATGGCTGGTCTTATGGAGCAGAATATATAAGCTATAACCAAAATTCCAATAAGAGCGCAATTCAATGATCTTGTGGCAGCAGTCGAATATGAACCGGTTGCTGGATCGGCTGGTGAGAGTTCTAAATTGCTCTTTGTATTGACATAACTGCTCTGTTGATTTAGATATAGTATCTGCTCAATGGGAGCACTGAGCAAACATGGTTATTTATCCGGACAGAACCATTGAGTTCAATGCGGGTGAGTGACCGTAGTATTTTTTGGACACCTATACTCACTTCACTAGCAGGTCCGTCGAGTCTAGAAGATGTGCAAGAAGAAGATACCTTCTACACCCGTATGTTCTTTTCTTTTTGTCTTCTTTGTAGATACCAATTACCAGTCAAGGTTTTGGCCAAACCAACAACCCCATCCTTATTGATATTCCCATCACGCCTGTGTAACTCTGCAATGTTTGCAGTAATGATATCATTGCCTGTGGACATTACTCCGGCCCTGTTTCTTCAAGCCCAATGACCCTTGTGGATGAGCAGACCACTCGACGTGAATGCAATTTGACTAGTTTACAGTTTTGGAATACCGAGTTAAAAATAACTAACTTGTCATCCAGGTGATCACAAAACAGTTTGGCAACGGGCTGGCGCTCTAACCTATCGTAACCCGCCATTAATAGCTTGTTCACCAAGTACAGGGTTGCCTTAAACCGGCCGATGGGTCAATTCAAACCTGCTTGGGGTGCATAGTGTCAAATCTGTCAAAGATACTAGTAGTAAGTACCTTGGCTTCGCTCCTCATCAACTGTACATGGTACAGCAAAGCTGTCAAAAATACCAGTACCTTGGTTTTGCTCCTTAACAACTGGAGATGATACTATCAGCAAAGAGATCACATTCTCTTTGATCCTGTAATGGGATCCTTGGGAAACATCTGCCAGAGCAACCCTTCTGAGTCAAGAATCAAAATGTCAGTTTTGCCTCGTATCAAATGTAAATGATACTACAGTAAAGCTGTTAAGAATGTAATTCCCTGCTATTAATTCTACGGTCTCATTGGAAGCTTTGAGAAAGATATGTCACAGTAAAGCTGTCAAAATGTCATAGTAGCTTGGTCTCGCCTCTTATCAACTGTGAATCATACTTCCAACAAAAAGAATTACACTCTCAACAGCTTTAATGTTGCAGACCCTTCCCAAAGTTATAATTTTGGGCTCAGCCAAAAATAGTATTACGTGGTGAAATCTTTATTGCCAAACTGTCTGAGTATTAAAGCTTGTATTGAACCTCGGCAGAGGCAGGATCCAAACATCATGGAACATGTCCAAGGACCAATGATTATTTGTGGTATCTATGGAGTATTTATAGCATATCAGATACTCTTTGGAGCGGCTGAACAACAATCTAATGCTTTCGAATAGAAAAGAATTTTTAACCAAACTTTGATTCATCTTTGATAGCTATTAGAGGCATTATAATGAGTTACAAGAAGCTTCATGGCTAATGATTGACCAAAATATTTGCCGGATGTGCCGTGGCACTTTGCAGGTACTTCTGGCGGCCTTCCCACTGCTGCCATTAAAGCTTAGATTGGGGATCTTCTTGGAAGGCATTTCTGTCACTGAAATGCTTCGACATCGACTGCTTAGATCATATAGATATTTTTGTTCTCAATTGACTAGAAGTTTCCTGAACCGCAAGGAGGCAGGTACATCCAGCCAAATAATAAAGATCACTAGTAACTAAATACAATCCGGGGCATTTTTTTTTCGAGGTTATAAGAAAGAATCAAAGAGTTTCCAACATGTGTTGTTAAAGAAAAGAAAATGATGAAATCCCGTTAAAATTTCAGGCAGTGAGCTAAGAGTAGTAACCTCTATCAGTATTAATTCCGCGATTCAAGAAAGAGAGTAATGAGTCATACACCTCAATGGCAACTCAGGCTCCCGGAATCAGACCCAATATAGCTTTCACGAAATTAAGGATGCTTGTAGCTGCCCCAAATGCATCACTGATAAACGTAATAAGGGTTTCAATATTCTGAACGGTGACAAAAGTTTGAAGAATGCTGATGATCTCCCCGATGACCTGCATCAAATTATTCTGTTAGAGGACCAACTTGAAGAGAGAAATGTTGACTACGAACACTGCTGATTTCATTGATAATGTCTGTGAGATCGTCCGATTGACGACGCTTCAAGCCACTGAACGGGTTCAGAATGTTGGCGAGTTGCCCGGCTGTGCTCTGTAGGGCACCAGTAACCTGATTGACAAGAGGAGTGACGTTCGCGTCGGTTGCATTTCCTGCCTGTTGAATTGCAGCTAGGAAAATATATATTTTCAATTAAGATTTGAGCACTGGTCTCTGGGAACCTACCGAGCTGAGGCTCGACTGTATTAAGGGTGCCCAATAATGTTTGGAGAATGGACACAACTTCAGCCTCCTGTCTTTTCTGCACGGTCTGGACTGGAGCTGCAATGGATGCAGAGAAGACAAGACCAAAGGTAGTAAAAAGGAAGGAGAGAGCAAAGAAGCGAGTGAACAACATTGTTAAGTGACTGCTGCCTGGAGCCCATTTGCTTCAATGTCAATCTTTTATACTCAGACAGTTTGGCAATAGGGACCTCACCACGTAATACTATTTTTGGCTGAGCCCAAAATTATAACTTTGGGAAGGGTCTGCAACATTAAAGCTGTTGAGAGTGTAATTCTTTTTGTTGGAAGTATGATTCACAGTTGATAAGAGGCGAGACCAAGCTACTCTGACATTTTTGACGGCTTTACTGTGACATATCTTTCTCAAATTTTCCAATGAGACTGTAGAATTAATAGCAGGGAATCACATTCTTAACAGATTTACTGTAGTATCATTTACATTTGATAAGAGGCAAAACTGACATTTTGATTCTTGACTCAGAAGGGTTACTCTGGCAGATCTTTCCCAAAGATCCCAAAGATATTACAGGATCAAAGGGTGTTAGATGTGTGTAATGTGAAGCCACATCTGTTGAACTAAGAAGGTCAAGTAGCTCAGTTGGTTAGAGCACTGTCCCCGGAAAGTGGCAGGGACCTGGGTTCAATTCCCAGCTTGGTCATTATTTGTAACTCTTTCAAAGGGAATGTTATCTCTTTGCTGATAGTATCATCTACAGTTGATAAGCAGCAAAACTAGGGTACTGGTATTTTGACAGCTTTGCTGTGCCATGTGGCAGATTTTTCCCAAACTTTCATAATTTAATGAAAGTATAGAAATAAACAAAAATTATATTCTCAACAGCTTTACTGCGGTAGTAGGCTTTTGTAAACAGAGAAGCTAATGATCGGTAGACTGATGTATATGTTGTCTGCTGATCATTCAAGCACTCTTGGGCAGGCATATTAAGCAAAGATCCCGCTATATTATTCTATTATTATAACCTTGGCAGAGAAAAGTCCCCTTTCGGGTCCAGGAAATTCGAATGAGTACAATTGCAACACAAGGAGCACCGAGGCAAAAGGTAAATCAAAACTGGTTTTTGGTAAATATATGAAGTAATATGAAGCTACTGACATTTGCGTCTCCTTCACTATGGCAGATCGTTCCCAAAGGCTTGATATCATTGGCAAAAGTGTCAATCCAATGGGGTGCACAAAATAGTCTCAACTTGCTATTCGACAATTTGCTTTAACCCGACCTGCCTAGTAATTGAGACAAGGGCTGAACTGAGCTATGGGTCAATTATTTCTGCCATTCAGTTCACATAATGTCACTTTAAATCCATCGTTCGGCAGCGCTTTATTTATTTCGGCCTAGCTTGAGCCTACAGCTTTTTTGAAAAAAAAACACTCCGATGGCCGGTTGATGTGGAATGGTAATACACAGATGTGAGAGAAACCAGTAAATATAGCGCAAAAGATGCGAAGAACTGACATGAGAGTCGAGACAGCTGAAATACCCATCAGCCTATCTAGAAGGACCCACATGTTAGGGTTTGGGGAACCCTCAAGCCCAACACCAAGAGATGTTCTAGCAGAGAAAATATAGGAGTTGATTCGACTGAAGAGTCCACATGCGAACGCAGAGCATATATACAAGTCATTAATTCTATCCAATACAAATCAAAGACAGATCTGTGTAAATGCGATGATACTTGGAGCACCGAGCGCCCATGAATATAACAAAGTAACAAATACAGAAGTAGTAGGGACCAGGGTCAAGAAAACCAAGTGAGGACAAACAGGGTTGACAAATAGTGCGGAGTCAGAGGAGCCGTTAGACCATACATAATGTAGGCCGGTCTGATAATAGCTCCAATTTTGCTTTTTTCCTCTGTTTTATATGTGCACATCATTGATAACTACAGCAAAAATGGGTACTCGGTCAGTGTGATTCCTGTTTTTACAGATAAGCATCATTTGAAGTTGGTCTTACACTTGAGGGTCAATTAACTATTCCTGTCACGGTAAGAGTGCTGTACAGTTCATTTCTCACTCAACTCGACCAAGGCTTAACTGTTTTGTACTAGTTTTATGTTTTTGTTGTAACTTGGAGGGAATGGGTTCTATTACAGGAAAAAAAAAAGCTCGGAAAGGTGGCACACATGCTTGGAGCTCCTCATAACTGTGAATATCAATATGTAAGACATACCTATCAATGACAAATTCACTGAGTCCTCTGTTGGGATAATCGTCGGAGTGGTCACTTGAGTAGACAGAGGATACGATTAACGAATATATTTCCGTTTGACCTCGTTGTGGGAGTAGAAGAGAGGCAAACGGATGGGCGAAAATACGACGTTACATGACTATATAGTAAGATCTATTTGAAATCAAGCTGCGTCGGGGAGAACCAACTCATTCAGTCCAGTGTGTGCATGAGTCACCGGCATATCAATGTCATAAAAGACCCTGTCCTACACAGAAGAACTAAAGTTCAAAATATCTGTTTTCTGTTAACTGAATTTAATCTACATATTACACTATCCGTGTCTCTCTGAAGATAAGTATATTGACTTCTGAATGGCTTTGACTTCCATTGAAACTCACAGCATTGTCAGTTCGAAATATCTTCTCCTTTTTGTAAGTATGACATCCAATTCAACCGATATCCATAAATATTTCACATGCATGGTACCCTATTCTGGTAATCGTTTGGGAAATTCTACACTATGTGAGACTCCCCATATCAACCGCACTAAGAAATACATTCAACCACATTTAGATGTCGGAAGACAGCTTGAACGAATAATTAAGGGGCCAATCCGAAGCTCTACCTGCCATTCTGTACTTATTTCTATAGTTTGATAGGTGTTGTTACATTGAATAACTCGATAAAGAGGGTCATGTCAATTCTCCTACAAGGCCATATATACTACAATATAATTGCCATGTGTACGCCGATATGTACTCTCATAATTCAACTCTATCATACACCCAACCCTCGAGCTCCCCTCGTCGAGAAATCTTAAACCCACCACGCCACAACTCGTTCAGAACACCCTTAGGGTCATACATCCTGCTAATCACCCCCATCTTTCTCAACGCCTCTGGACTTGTCGAACGTTCCATGACCGATTGTGATCCCGATGCGTAGTTTGGGTAAATAAACGGATGAAATAATCCTCTCTTCCGGGCTTCGTCTTCAGCCCATTCCAATAGTGTCTCAGCATTCGTATTCATGACCTTGTCATCAGCTGGGTCAAGCCAGTCCGTGGTAATGACCATGACTGGAGTCGAACAATATCAATCATTAAAGTGCACATTATGGATAAACCACATACCCCAAAGGTCCCCGGTTTCTTGTTTTAAACAACTCGGATTTTCTCCACGCTTCTGGACAGAAGAAGCCCCAGAGAATTTTTTCGGAATCGGCTGGATTGACACAGCCCAGTGTACTCCCGGATGATCATGATACGGTTCAAAGAGCTCAACCCCCTTCGCATGCAGGTCCAAATGGAATTTCACATCTGGTTTATACGTCATCGAAAGCCATCGACTCCTACCATGTTTTCCCGGATCAGCCTCTTTGAACTCTTCCGTAACGTCCACCAGATTCTTTATGCCCATCATATCTATCAAAGGCTTCGCCGTCGAATCCCGGAGATCATCCCAAAGAGGAGAGGGATACGGTACTGGCTTGAGGTACGTCTGAAGTGTCCAAATGATATAATCTTTCGCCTGAGGGTTCCACGCCAGACTCAACCCGAAAAACGCTTTAGGATCTTTATCAAAGTTCTTCGTGAACGCTACGAGATGGTTGAGCAGGACTGGGGCGTCGTGTATTGAGAAAAACTGGGAGCCGCCCCAGACAGGTCCTTGCGGGTATGTGACCATGTCGAATCGGGTTACGATTCCGTAGTTCGTGCTTCCAAGTTTGAGTGCCCAGTACAAGTCAGAGTGTGATGAACCATTGGCGTTGATGATAGTGCCGTTGAACAGAACTATTTCATAATTGAGAATGCTGTCGCTGCCGAATCCGTGCTCGGCAGAGTGGAATCCTATCCCACCTAGGATGATAATGCCATAAGATGATCAAGATTAAGAGAAGCAGCAATGATGCGACTAATCACCTCCAAGTAAAAACCCGCCAACCCCAACATCTCCAATCCTCCCACCGACCGTTGTCAAATTCTCCGGCTTCAACACACGATAAACATCTCTCCACCTCACCCCAGCACTGAACGATACCGCCGCCTTGTCTTCCGACAATCTCACTCGCACACCGTCACCACCACGTTTACCACTTTCGCTGCCCCGGTCCCCTTTCTCTTCTTCACCTCGCGCTTGTCCATCCTCGAGTACTAATTCCTGCAAATCAATGGTGAAGCCCTCCTTCCCAATATTCGACGCTCCACTCCAAGCCATATGACCCCCGGTCCGTACAGCAAACTGACATCGGTTTTCATCTTGTGTCGCCATTGCTAGAATTTTCGCAACATCTGAAGGGCCTTTCGGAGAAACACGGCATGTAGGTGTCAGAGACGCTTGGGAGGCAGAGTAGTACGTGGATTGTTGGTCCTGATAAGTTCCCTGCGAGGAAAAGAAGGTTTGGGAGGGAAACGAGGCTGCCAGGAGGGAACACTGAATTCAAAAGGGAGCGAAGTGCAATTGATAGATGTATGAATGAATAAACGGGCAACGTATGAGTAATCTTGGTGTACAACGAACGAAACAAAAATTGGAGGGACGTACACATTTTTCCGCTCCGATTCCAAAGTTTTCCGGGACGGAAAACGGAATCTGGTTAGCTGTACTTGAGCTAGCGGGGCGTACGATCACTAGCACCCCCAGTACGATCGCGAGGACGAGGCTGTAGACAGGACGAAAGCGAAAAATCCTTGCCGCATGTACAAGCACGAGCCTGTTCCACGCTAGCGGCAAGGCCGCAGCAGGTGGAGCCAAACGATCCATCGAGTTAGCACGCGCACGTCGCAGAGGCGATTAGGGAGGAGAGGGAGTGCAAAGCACTACCTTGACTGGGAGATATGGTGGGTGGGATATATCAGAGAAGCAGCGGGAAAATCACGAAACCCTCCAGAGATCCGAGTCCGGGTTGTGTTCCGATTCGTGGTCAAAGTCGTGGGTGCATCATGCACTGTTTTTATTGTAGGCCAGGCGTTGGCCGCATGTTCTATGTGTAAACAATAAGAATGGTAGAATGGGGAATTAGAGCCGATTGACAATCGGTTCAGACCTCGAGGCAAGGTCGAGGCTCACGAGTATCGGGATGCTGTCGGGGTGTAAAATTTGAGACGGGTGGAATGACAAGGGTCGTCGGTGCCGACGCATGTTCCGCTTGTACTTGCATAGATACGTGGAGAGGAATGTATGTATACCTGGGTACAAAGTGTCGTTCCAAAAGGCTTTGACGATGTCGAAAATTTAATGTCGGCGGGTTGAAGTTTTGCCTGTGTTCAGTAAATGTCGAAATTTGTTCGCGTCATGATTGTGAGGCATTGATTCAATGATTCCTTCTATTTTTCAGTCAACATGTAGGAAGGACTCGGAAGACATAGAGTATCTAGGTTCGACATAGAGGTGCTTAAGGAATCCCAAGATTCATTACGACTTACAGATTGTTGTACGGCAGTACTCCTTCCAATCAAACTCCTTGGCAAAACTTGTGGCGATTGAATGGGCAAGCTCCATAGCATGCAGCCCTTTCTTCTTGAAGTAAGACAAGTGGCTAATTTTAACTTTGCAGTCTCGTAAGTTGACGAGAAACGCTATAGGCGCGCTAGCCTGGTAGCGAGGGTGTGAGGCACCCTCATTCTCACGCTTTTGAAACTCCGATGGGCTGCCGGTCAAAGGCGCACCTCTGCAGTAATGCGTTTTCGCGTTGGCAATCAGTTCTTCTAACCTTAAATGTAGGATGCACTGAAAATCCCACAAAATTGTCCACCCCAGACAATCAAGACCTCATTTGTACGAGACGATAATTCTTCATTAGAGGGTGGTCGAGTGGTTGTGGGGGTTGATGGGATAGCAGTAGAAATATATTTTTAAAAAAATATTTGCACTGTTCAGGCCTTCCTCAGAATGATTTCTTTGCACAGAAGACATCGACTGAGAAAAATATTCGCTGTTCTCGTTATCAAGACTACTATCTTATCAACCAAGCGCTTAGTGCAGTGCTAGCGGCAAAGACTGGCAACCTGTCGGAGTTTAAAAAGCGTGAGAATGAGGGTGCCCCACACCCTCGCTACCAGGCTTTCTTCACGAACGACCTATTCTTCGTGAACGACAAGACAGGCTAGCCAGGCAATAGGCGCGCCAGTAACTCCTCGCGATCACATGACCATAAGAGCTTTTGGTCATTATTATTATTTTTTTTCACGTTCATGCAAGCACTTGAAACGTAAGCTGTCCACGTTTTCAAGGTTAGGACCGTTCGTCGGTCGTAAGGTGGAAAACGTCTTTCTGGGGCCGAGTGAGAAGTCATTCGCTCACTAGAGTTTCATTAATACTTGCTTGCTTATACCCAGGGGATCTGGTCGCTGTATGCCTAGCCTAGCCCTGAACTGGAATGATAAATACGCATCTAGCCATTGGTTAGAGACGGCGAGCCTCAATTGAACTATGTAAGGGTGGACCTTTTTACGTCCAAATTGACGTCATATGCATTGGACCCCTCGATTTACCGAAGACCGTTTCGTTTGGATGAATCTTTAGCCCGGGACTTGCGGATGAGGTTGGGGGGTTTGGGGGTGAGTAAATTTAAATGGGGGTATAAGAAAATTATTCTTAGTTTTCATACACATCCGAAAAGGGGGGGGAGTTTTGTTCTTTTGGCGTCCTGATTCACTACGTATACACCTTCCTGGAAACGCAAACTGGAAAGGCGAAACTCGATGTCTCCAGCCACTGATGGGAGAGTCATCGTGATTCGGATATCTTCTTTCCAGACGTGTCGCAAAAATTTATTTTATCTATCACCGTGAACCTGATCGCGGATGGTCGGAGGCTGCCATCAATTAGGGTATCGACGTAACCGCCGGTATTCTCACTGCCTCAGTCTCGTCGAGGCCCTGTCTGTCTGGCTGGCTAATATTTTCGGTGGGTTGGCTTAAAGTTAAGGAGGTTCTTTTAATCAGGTGTCTTATCCGTGCGTGTGGAAGGTACTTATACTTACAGCTAAGTACTGATGCGAAGGAAGAGTTTAAATTTTAGTGATTCGAGCGGCCGCCTTGTTTGTTCTGAAGCCCCTGCCCTTGGCGATTGGATCGCCTCGAAATTCAAATTACAAAAAAAAAAAAATTTCTTTTGGACTTTGTCGAGTGATGATACACATAAAAACCCCAGTCCCTTTCCCGTTATCTTTCAACTCGAGCTGGTCTCATTCAATCAATCGTTCCAAGCAGGTCTTGCGAGCTAGGATATCCTTATTCAGTACTCTTTCTTTTGCCAAACTCGTTCTCTTCTCGAAACGAAACGAAATAATGAAGTGTGCTTCTGCTTCTGTATTTGTCTTTGCTACTATCGCCACTTTGGCTGTTCAATCCTACGGAGCGGCTATCCCGAATTCGAACGGTGTACAAGCTAGGTATGTGTTGGCAGTGGAATTGATAATTGACGATTGACAATACCTCGTACGTAGATCACTGAACGTAAACTCTTGGCCTGTCGTCGAAGGACACGATGGTGATCTTCAAGCAAGAAGAGGAGCCGATACTCCAGACACATCCTCGTCCTCCTCCCTATCCTCAGATGCTCCATCTCATCCCAATCACCCACACCTAGGCGCAGCCAAAGATAAAGTCGAGCAGAATCTAGGTATAGCGAAAGAGAACCTCGGCGCGGCGAAGGACAAGGTCGGGCAGAAACTGGACTCGGCGAAGAAGCATATTAAGGATCATTATCATAAGTATAACGATAAGGTCCAGGGTTATCTCAACCCTAACGGCGGGTCGAGTTCGGGTTCTGTTAGTGGGGGGAGTACGACGAAGGTTGGTGGGGAGGGGGGGCTGTCGAAACAGAAAAGTAACACGGGGGATGCGAGTTCGATTCGGACTCAGCATAGCCAGGGGGGTGCGGGTGCGAAGGGGGATAGTTTGGCGCCGCCGTCGGAGAATGTGGATTCGGCGAGCGTGAAGAGTGGGCGGACGAGGGCGAGTTCGAATACAGCTAGTTCGGCGGCGGCTCAGGTTGCTGCGAAGCAGGCGCACGATAGTATGGATGCGGCGAGGAAGACTGCTGAGATTGCGGCGAATAATGCGGCTTCTGGGTCGTTTAGTGGTGTGAATCTTGGACCTGCGAAGATGGGAGGGATTTGAATTGTGTAGTTGGTGATTTCGTTGTTGGATAGTTATAGAAACGTATTAGTATCCCAATTAATTGTAGATTGTAATACCATCTGTAACTTGACTTTGACTTGACTGCTCACAACGACTACCCTGGGAACTTTCATCACGTGACACGAGAAAGTGATTCGCGCGTCGATTTACCAGGTTTGCCACCTTTCCCCGATGTACCCAGCAGCCAAATCCAATGATACCTCATTTCAACGGTGACTTTCTCGACGTGGACGACCCTGTGGTACGTGAAGAGACCGTTATTTTCAAGGCTGAGTGGCGCTTAATGAGTTTAGCTTCAGGACATACTACAGTCCTCGGGATCAGCGAGCCCCGGTTTGACCTTCGCAGATGACTCTACTGGTCCTTCCCAGACTCCTTCAGATAATTCTCTTGCAGCTCGTATCCAACAAAATCGTATCGATGCACTTACTTTACAGCAGGAGGTCGCTCAGCTGCGAAAGGCTTTGGCTGACAAGGAAGCGACGCTGAATGCCGTTCTTGAAGACGGAAAGCAGCTCAGAGACGAGCAGTATGCCCAGCTGAACCCGGGAAGGAATATCTTATTGAATGGCGCAGGGAAGAATGGGATTGATTATGAGAATTCAAAGTTTCAATGGGAAGGGTCGTTGAAGCAGAAGATGTGGGAGGTATTTGGAATCAAGGAATTTAGACTTTGTCAGAAAGGGTATGTATCTTTTTGTTGCGCGCTCGTCGACTACTAACCTGTCTTGGCTCATGATAGGGTGTGTAACGCGAACATGGATGGACGAGATATCGTTGTAGTAATGCCAACTGGTACGTCCCACGTTGGTATCGGAATCTTTTACCTGCTAAACAGTTTTTCATGCAAGGTGGTGGAAAATCGTTAACGTACCAGCTTCCCGCAATCCTCACCCCCGGAGTTACATTAGTGATATCCCCCCTCATATCTCTTATTACCGATCAGATCATGCACCTACGGAACGCTAGCGGTTGGTTTCCTCTCCCATCTCATTCTCTCGGAATTAATTCCTTCCTTCTGTAGTCGAAGCGGTCAAACTCACTGGATCTACCCCCAAATCGGAACAAGATGCTATTAACGCGAAACTAATAAATATGGCTGCAGGGCGTGAAAGCGAGGACACCGAAATCAAATTACTTTATTGTACGGTAAGTTAAGAACCTCTCCGTCTCACCGTGCGCTGATATTGATGTCGTCTTTTAGCCGGAAAAGATCGCGAAAAGCAAATGGTTCGTTTCGCTTTTGCAAAAGGTTCGCGACGGGCACAAATTAGGTACGTTCCTTGATCTCTTCCATATAACCACACTGATTTATTTGTATATAGCTCGAATTGTTGTAGACGAGGCCCACTGTGTCTCGCAAATCGGACATGATTTTCGGTACGATTCGCTTTCTTTTAGCCCCCACCGTCACCCTTTACTGACCTCTGTCCGCAGCCCCGATTATGCCAAACTCCATATTCTCCGACAGCTATTTCCAGAGGTGCCCATAATGGCGCTATCCGCGACATGTCCGCCTGTGGTCTTGAAGGACCTGCTCAAGGTTCTGATGCTCAAGCCAACGGTACCTGGCAATGGTGAGTTCTCCCCTTTCCCGGTGATATGAACCTGTCTTTCAACTGCGGCTCTCTCTCTACTATTTGCATTTGACAGCTGCCAGCCGAGCTGCGGGAACTGTATATTTCACCTCCCCACTGTACCGACCCAATTTGCACTATCAGGTCTTGCCCAAGGCCTCGGAGGGCAATCGGGTATATGATGAGATAACGCAGTGGATTTTGGCCAATCATAAGAATGATAGTGGGATTGTGTATTGTTTGAGTAAAGCGGTGAGTGTTTTTTCCTTTTCCTTTTTTTCCTTTCATTTTTAGGTATCGTTGTTCTGGCTCTGACTTGCTCTTTTCGTCGTTTATAGGATACGGAGAACCTCGCGAAAGAGTTGATCAAGCGAGGTGGGATACGTACTGGCGTGTATCATGCCGACAGGTCGGATGGGGAGAAGGAGATGTTGCATAGGGATTGGCAGAGGGGCGTGGTGAAGGTTGTGTGTGCGACGATTGGTAGGTGCCCTTCCATTGTCAGGGGGGGGGTTTGTTTTTTTCTAAAGAAACTTGCCTTCATGATCTTAGCGTTCGGGTTAGGGATTGACAAGGGCGATGTGAGATTTGTGATTCATCATTCGATGTCGGTGAGTCGTTGTCACTCCCTTACCTTATCGTTCCTTGCTTCCTTCCTGTCTTCTTCATTCGGAATATTTATTACCCGATTATTCATTTGTGTTTTCAGAAATCCTTGGATGGATTTTACCAAGAGTCAGGTCGTGCGGGGAGGGATGGCAAAGATTCTGATTGTGTGTTGTATTATCGCCCTCAGGATGCGAGTAGACTCAGTGCGATGGTGTTGAATGATAAGGATGGTGGTTCGAAATGTGAGTTTTTCTTTTGGTCGATTCTGTGTCCCCCCCTTCCCCATTCCCCGCTTTTGCTTGTTGAATAAAAGGATTAATTCGTTTATGGGGTGTAGTGCATGCTATGCTTTCCTTTGCACAGGATCTGCGAGAATGTCGCAAGATCCAATTCGCAAAGTGAGTTTTCTTCTCTCTTCTCTCTCGTTCTCTTTCTCTTTTCCCGCGTCGGAGAGGGAGTCATCTGACTGCTCGATTTACTTTGGCCGACAGGTACTTCTCGCACACCTCGAACCTATCCATGACATCGTGGTCGACTTCGGACGTATCGGCGACGCAGCGCTGCGGGCACTGCGACAACTGCACTCGACCGGCGGAATCGTATGAGCGGAAGGATGTTACGGTCGAGGCGTGGCAGCTGCTGAGGATTATCGAGGAGGTGCAGGAGAGTTTGGGGAATGTCACTTTGGCGAAGGCTGCGGATTTGGGGAGGAGTACGGGGAAGGGGACTTTTGTGGGTGGTAGTGGTGCAGGTGGGCGGGGGCGGGGACGAAAGAGTGGTGCAGGTGGGGGAAGGAAGGAGGCTGTTCAGCTGGATTTGGATTCTGTGGCGGGTGGGAAGGTTGAGTTGAAGAGGGAGGTATGTGGATTTCTTTTTTTTGGTCTGTGAGACGAGTCTTGTTGACCGGATGTTACTGTAGGACATTGAAACGCTCTTGGTTGATTTGCTCCTGCGTCGATATTTGAGGGAGCAGTTGTTTTCGACGGCGTACTCGACTGTGTCGTATATTCAGCTAGGAGAGCGCGCGCGGTTGCTCACTCGTTTTACGTCCAAGGACGATCTGGCGAGTGTACCTCAGAGTGCGAGGATCTACTGTACGTTTAGGGTTGGGAAGAAGGGGTCTAGGGGAAGGTCGGCTAAAGCGGCTTCTGCTTCGACGTCTGCGTCTGCGTCTGCTGCGCCTACCTCGGTATCGGCAACCCCATCCGGGTCCGCGTTGGTGTCGGCCACTGCGTCCGGGTCAACCTCTAATCGAAATGGAAATCAGACCAAAAGTCGGAAGGGGAAGGAAAAGGCCACTGCCCCTGCCCCTGCGTTGATCTCTGACGCGGAAGACATTGACAACGAGATGGGGGACTTTGTTCTGGCCTCGGATATCGATGCTCATCATTCCTCCTCTGATGTCGATGTCGATGACGATGCTGAGATTGCCGATTTGATGTTTGCTTTTTCTCAGTCGACGTCGTCGACGGGGTTGTCGCGAAAGCGGCCTGCGCGTGCTCCACCACCTGCATCTGTACGTGCACCTCCACCTCCGCTGGCGCCGACGATGATGAAGATGAAACTGAAGACAAAGACAAAGCCGAGGACCCAGATGACGAAGATGCAGATGAAAAAGTCCGATTCGACGCTTATGCCGATCAATATCAGTAGCGATGAGGAGGAGGAGGGGAAAGATGATTCTTTCCGCAGCGGGACTGGGCTTGATGATGATGAGGAGATCGAGGATGAAGATGGTGATGGTGATGAAGATGGTGGGTGGAAAACGCGGTACACGTCAGGTCCACGGCGGAAACGTCGAAAGACCGATCCGGAGGTGTTGGAACTTTCTTCGGACTGAACCATTCCTTCTATTCATTCGTATATTATGACTATACATATCATCATACATATCATATACATTATTCGATATTGCATACTGTGCCATGTATACCATACATACATACATAGATAAGAGGATTTTGTAGTGCGTAAAAACATATACATAGGTTAGCTACAGTATTACAACGTTGCGTTAACGGATTGGTAACGAATGTATAGATAGTGGGTATAGTTGTACGATGTTGATACATTGTACATGTGTATGTGTAGGTTATGCGTATGTATTTTGGTTTGAGAATAGATAACGTATGGTGGGCTAGTGATAAATTAGCGGTGATGTGCACGTTTCGGACTCGGAGGATACGAATACTTGAATAGATAGCGCAGGTAGAGAGGGTGGACCTAGATGACTTTGCTTGGGATCGATAAATATCACGGAAGGTATGTCGGCGAAAAGGGCGATTCATTCAATGAGATCCATTCGCTCTTTTGGCTTTCAATGCCGAGCGTAGAGGAGGTTTGGGAATCAACCGATGAGCCATATCGATGCGCACGCCTTCTTCGTTCATCCATCCGTCGCCGTACTCGGGATATCCGTCGAGATCAGGAGGGTACTCTTGTCCTGGGGGAGGAGCTTTGAACGAGCCTCCGTTGGTCCATAGTTGGTCGCTATTGGAGATGTAAGATTAGTCTTTTGGAAAGAAAGGAAGAGTTGTATCCTGCGACTCACCCTCGTCGGTTGAACCAGCCCTTCCTTCGCTGACTAGGCCAGATTGGAGATGGACAGATGAGCTCCTCGGTCCAGCGTACAGAGCGGAATGGAGGTACCGGGGGGCCCGAGTCCATAGGTCGAATGGCGATCCCAGCGGGTCGCGATTGGGTCGGAGGGTCTGTCGAGCGGGTTCTTGAAGGCTCAGGACGTTCAGGACGCTGTGCTGCCGGTGTCGGAATTTGAGCTGAGGAATCTCGAGTCGGGTCAGGACGGCGACTATTGCTATTGACCGGGACAGAAGTAGGACCGGTGTTCGATAAGGATGGGACGTGTTCGCGAACGCCACCAGCAGGTCCGGAGGCTATTGCTGACGCGGCGTTGGATAATGAAGGAACGAATTCTGTCTGAAAAGGCACAGAAGACCGACGCGTGGCATCGGTGAGGGATGGATTGTCGCCGTCAGAATGACGTCGACGAGGTTCGGGGATACTAGAAGGTGTACGAGTTGGCACTGCAGAAGAGGCTATCTGATTTTGGTTGACGGTAGTAGTTGTACCTTGAACGACAGAACTCGCAGCGAGTCTTTCGCCATTGGGTCCACCGTTGATGTGCCCAATGTTCGTATTGGGGTAAGAAGCTGTTGGGTTGGGGTATGATCGACTAGCACTACGCGAGGCGGATGAGGATGACATACCCAAACTCGTGCTGTCTTTCCGAACACGAAGCTGTGGCTGCTGCTGTGGCGCCGCAGGAGGAGGGGGAGGAGCGGCAGAAGACGAAGAAGCCGCAGCAGGAACAGGATGTGCAGATAAAGAAGAAGCACTTGCATCTCCCGCTGGACGACTGGAGGTCCTAGGAGGCGAGCTGTTCGGACTGCGAGATGTGACCGAGGGTTTGCGTGTACGCACACCTGCTGTACCACTCTCACCTCTTGCCGCAGTCCGGAGTTCCCCGTTGATTTGTTCGGTATAAGCTCTATTTGGGTCGGCGGTAGGACTTCTCCTGGACTGCGAAATATTCAAGGGATCTGCAGCAGCTGAAACACCAGGAAGAGAAGAACTATTAAGAGATCGATCGTCGGTCGCCAGGTTACCACGAGGCATCGGATAACCTTGATTAGAGTTCGAGCTCATACCAGTCCTACGCTCCGCGACATTTCCTAATGGAGCAGTGGAAGAAGCAATTGGATCGCGCAACATAGTGGAAGTCGAAGAATCAGACTCTGTGCGGTTCAGAAGAGTACTGGATGGGCTTGACTGCAACTGGGCCGGCGAGGGATTGTTTTGGGTCGGTACCTGCAGATATGGAACTGAAGAACTCGAAAGCAGTGGCTCTGGTGACGATGAAAGAACGGTCGTGTAAGAAGGAGCTGCAGTACTTGCTCTTTGAGCGGTATTTGTAGAGATCTGCTCAATTGGACTGGTCTGTGCAGGGTACGTCTGCGGCTGACGCTGCAACGAAGGATCAGGTAAATGAGAGGAACGAGGAGGAACCTCTATGATGGAGTACTCTGAGCTTTGAGATGAATTCGATATGGAGAGACCTATTGGAGGCGCAGGAGCTGATGTTCCTAGGTTCAATGGATTGGCCGCGAGTCTTCCTGGTGGACCAGACGCTTCAGCCCTTTGTGGAGCTTGATTCGCTACTGGAGCGGTGGTAGGAGCTGGTTGGGATGGAAGGAAGGCTGCATTCATATCAGGACTATGCGGGATGTGCTGGATACCATTATAGAAAACCAGTGAATCGCGCGGAGATCGTCTTCGAGGGTCAACGGGATTGGGAGACGTCGAACGACTGGGAGCGGATTGTTTAGACTGTGGATAGTAGTACGAATATCCAGCGTTCAGCGCTGTATTCATCCTCGCCAAATGGTCCAGCTCGGTGTCAGAGTCGAGCAACACATTACCGTTGGAGGAAGCCGAGAGCGTTCTGGTACGAGGTCTAGCGAAATTACCAGCGTCGGGAACTTGAAGCGATGCAGAAGAAGGAGGAGGGAAAGCACGACCATTATCGCCACCAGCTCTGTCACCTTGTCCATTCGATCCAAACAGCCCTCGCAACGCGGTTTGTGCCTGGCGAACGCCAGGTAGACTACCAGGAAATGGGATCCCATTTGTCGTCGAACTCGAGGAATATGAGCTTGGTGGGTATGCCTGAGATTGAGACCCGCTTTGGTTTGAGCCTGATCTCGCTGCCTGGGGTGCGGGCGTAGGAACCCTGAGCGAAGGGGTGGTTCTTCCGTCTCGATCCCGTGAGGTCGATGGGCTACGGGCTATTGGAGTTACAGGCTGAAGAGTCGCTGTACTATCGGTCGAAAGCGCAGGAGAAAAAGGCGAAGGAGATGGAGAGTATTCCGAGACAGAAAAGTTATCGGAGGCTTCATAAATATACATATCTGTTGAAATCCCCCGGTGGATGGAATAATTAGATGAATGAGAATGTGATTGCTGCCGTGGCGGTTCCTGAGCCCGAGAAGGAACAGACGAGGGGCCGTTACTGCGTCCGCCATATTGAGAATTATGAAGAGCAGAGTTTTGCTGGTACGAATGAGATGACGGTGGAGGTGGTGGAGGTGGTGGATGAGATGTGACATAAATACTTGCTGGAGGCTGCCAGCCCTGTGGATGCTGAGGCTGACCGTTTCGAGAGCTGTTAAGCCTGTGAGGAGCGTCTGGTTGAGTTGGGCGGTACCCAACGTCAAAGGCGTCAAAACGAGCGGACATTGCTGAGAAAGGATTCACATTAAAAGTTGAGAATGTGGGACCTTTGAAGACATGAACTCCCGGATGACCTTTCGATTGTCCCTGCACGCCAAATCCCTATCATGCATGTCTACAGTCAGCTGCGGTGTCGTGGATATCGAGTCAGAAAAAATGTGAACCTTGACTCCAGGCATACTTTGTCCATTTCTTGTGGTGAACATAATTCTGGTGTTCATTCGAAATTAAACATAAAAACCGACAGCCTAGTCTCGTCAAGAGTTTTTCGCAGGATGGTCATCAAAGCAGGCCAGAGAATAAATACACTAATGACAAAATGAAATCACGTTCAGCACACGTTCATGCGAGTTCTATCATGGCTCTACTCACAGGCAAAGGACACGAGGCATCATCATAAATCCAGAACAATCTTCATCATCGATCTAGCAGAATCTCCGAGTTAAGTAGTATGTGACACGAATGTGATGCATGGTAATTGAACGATCCGTGTTGCACGGTACCGCGGGAAAGGTTTGGGATAAAATGACCAGAGGAATGGCCTCTCGCACGAGGAAGTAATAAAGGGAGAGCGAGGAAGTCCAGGATCTTTTAATCACCGGCCGGAGACCCGGGGACGATCACAGGAACGTATATCGCAAATAAGAAGCCTTTATGATACTCGAGACCGTAGAATCAATACAAAATTAGCTTCTGGACTGCGCCAAGACGCAAATCATAGACACGCTTCGCAGCATGAAACCTAGGATCTGCGTAATTTCGCGGTTTAGCTCAAAAATCTGAGTTATGGGGGTTCGAAATGTAGTCACCGATGCAATCGTATCGTCAAGGCCCCAAAATGGGTTTAACGTAAATTATAAACACGAAACCTTCATAACTAGAACACAAAGGTGAAATGAGGCCACGTCGACGACCAAAATAGAAGACACGTTGGTCTGCGCTTTTCGAATAAGTCTTCTCCCTAAAGGTTGAGGTGGGTGAGGTGACCTAAAGCCTAAGCCAAAAAGGTTTGCGTTTACCTTTATGAATCGAAAGAAAACCATATCATGAATGGGTATGGGTATTCAACCATGCAAATCTGAAGCAACACGACTTTTTGTTCCATCTGTACAGGGTCGCCAGGAAATTAACAGGAGAGAATTTCTCGGTCACAGCGGTAGACCGTGAAGGAAAGAAAGAAAGGATGGATGGCGGGCCGTCAAGGCGCCCATTTCACTGCACACCGTTACGTTGGTCTGCAGTCTATCACCGTTGGAAATCCATTTCGAGTCATTAATCGAACGACCCCAAACTATTATACCAACAAAGAAAGAGCAAGTGTGATATGGTAATAGTGGTGAAACATTGTTAAGCTCATCGGTTGACGGCGACACTGTGTAACGAAGTCAGTACCTAAATGGTACGGTTTGTTTGTACATCTAATCCGCTACTGAATATCTTTGGACTGACCTAAGGCTGCATCCATAGTTTTGCAGCCGGTTCAAATTCCACGAATGAAACTTGGAGCCTGGCAAGCGTAGGTATATATATAACCTGACCGTCTACCGCTTTTGTGTTAAAATAATGGAGCTTCGTCTTTGCCACTCAACAGATGCACACTGCCCTTCTGCCGCCCTTTATATATAATCATCTCGGCCCGCAGGCCTCTGTTCCCACAGAGGGCTCAAACTTTTCTATTCCGACTGCCTCCGGCACCAATTTATATTCAACATGGGGCAATTCGTCGAGTTCGAATCCAATGATGTTGATGATCTCAAAATACCCAAGTCGAATTATCAATGTAAAAAAATTGCCCCAGCGGCCTCAGGATCTCTCCGATATTGGAAATCAAATTGATTCTCTCACTATGCTCCATACGAGTGCACAACTTTGTATCATTCGAACCTATTTTACAGCTTTCGATCTGCTGTAAGGTGATTCGAGAGAGGTATAAATATTCCAACCTTTCTCCTTGCATGTACTACCATCGTCATGTTCTTCACAAAGAATTTCGCAGGTCTCCTCGTGTTTGCCACTGCTGCGGTTGCTAGGATTTCGAGCACAGCTAGCGTCGGTGCGGTGTCAAGGTTTTCAAACTTTGCCTTAAGCCCGGACGACACAAGCTCCCAGTTTGCCTTCACTAGCTGCACAACCGTTGTGTCCTCTGTTCCAGATTTGAGTGGTAACGTCCAAAACGCCACCGATGATTTCCAACTAGGTATATCGCCCACCTTGTAATCTCGTCGTGGACAATTTTAATACTGTTTTTCTCATTCAGCTGAGGTTACCCTGCTCGAGAACGAGTACCCGCAGAGTTTGGCAAGTGAGGGATTTGAGGTATGCGAAAGCTTTCTCTTCCGTCTTCACCTGCTTACTGTGATAATATACGACTCACCTACGTACAGCTCCTCACTTACGCGATTAAACCCAACGGCGATGGAACCGGCACCGCCACCACCGTCTTTCTCATTGGTGGAGTAACAAACGACAACCTCACTTCGTTTGTCCAGTCCTGGGATGGAATCACTGCCAATGGATCCACAGCGGTGTGGACGATCGGCGAAGTTGTTTGTACCGTTGCTCGTGTCACTTGCAACTTTGTGATGAGTCCTACGCCTGCCGTCAGTAATATTACTGATGCGGGCAATGATCTTCTCGACGGTGTGTACCTGGCGGCTTTTTCCATCATTCGACCTTCGCTTTGTTTCTAGATGAGGACGCTAATTTCCCTCTATGTTAGCTCAAATATTTCAAATTTTGGACCAATTCCCTTTCACGACTAGTGTGCTTGTAAGTTCCATTCCGATTTCCTCGCCGGGAGCTCCACTCTGCTTGTCTATATCCCCTGCATTTCCGGTATCGGTGCGACTGATCTTTACCTCTTGTTCTACATAGTCAGATAACGATGCGATCGCTGCCAACACCGACGGAAGCTACAACGCTACGTCTTCCCTTCAAGCTGGAAACGTTACGAACGATGAGTTGCTTCCCTTTGCAAATTCGTGGGTTGGTGAGACGATTAGCGGGGAGGAAGCGCAGTGGTTCGTCGAGGCCGGAAGCTGTGTTGAGCAGCAGGACTAGATAAGCTACATTGGGAGGCAATATTAATTTATTGAAATTGTTTAGGACCACTTCTTTTTGATCGTCATTTGAGGCTCATGACTCGAGGGGTTGGATAGATAAACGGAATATGCTTATGATTGATACGTGAACTTGTACTTTTGACAAATGCCCAATACGCATTGCCTGCGAAATAGGCGGCAGCTTTGTACACATTTGTCCCCCTTAATTTTGGTAATTGGTATCCGGAGGTATTCGAAAAGATGAATTTTGCCTGGCTGAATGGACTCTTTGGCCAAAATGTAAACTAGACTTTTATTTCTGTGTAAATTAAAGCAATTGAGCCAAATAACTGGAGAGTAATGTGTGATGGAACTGGGGTACTCTGACCCAAAGTTCAAGCCATAACTTTGAGCCTCACTTCAAGCCACCATTACACAATGAACACCCTCACCGATGTTGTCAAGGCTCTGCAAGGCTCATTAAATAATGAAATACTACCTACCCAACTGCTCACTTTTATGGTGGTGTTTTTCTGACTCAGAACCTTTACAAAAGAACTACATTTCTTCAAAAGCATCCTCTCACTCTATCCAACCAATCAACTGCCGCATGATTGTCCATCTCTCCTCCCTCCAGAATTCATTTACCTTCTTGCACAGACATGAAATATGACGGAGAATGCAGTTGAAGCCTGCTGGAATGCTACTTGTGGGAGCAGGATGATGTGTGGGAGGGCGTGAAGCATAATCATGTCTTGGAATGTACCTTTCGTGAGAAAGGCACTTACATATATACTGAAATATCTCATTTAACATCTTCCCAAAGCCTCTAGCCTCCAACTCTTATTGTATCAACAAAGACTGTCCATATGTATGGAACAACAAGAAAGGACTATAACTCTATGGCAAGGAAGTAGGGTATTAGAGGTAGATTATACAGAAACAGTATGGTAGAATACACGCTCTTGATTATTGGGTGCAAATTCGCGGTGAAGGCGGTGGTTGAAGTCAAGATTAGAAGTCGAGCTAGTATTGACCCGTTGCCGAGGATCCAAATAATCAGGTAATTCAGCTTCCGGCGAGATCCCCCGGACGCCCTCGTAAGCGGCGTTGTCCACCACCAAAATTTATTCTGAGGTGGGCGAGGTGACCTAAAGTCTGAGCCAAAAAAAAATTGCGTTTACCTTTAGGTATCGAAGGAAAACCATATCAGAAAATGAATGGGTAAAGACATTCAAGCATGCAAATCTAAGGCAGGACGTCTGTACAGGGTCGCCAGGAAATTAACAAGAGAGAATTTCTCGGTCACAACGGTGAACCGTGAAGGAAAGAAAACAACCATGAATTCGGATGGCGGGCCGTCGCGGCGGGTTCAAAATGGCGCCCATTTTACCGTTTACCGTGGGAAATCCATTTCCGAGTCATTACATCGAACCACCCTAGACTATTATACAAAGAAAGAAAGAGCAAGTGCGATAGTGATCTTAGTGGTGAAACACCCTCAGGCTCATTGGTTGAGAGCGCGAGCCCGGGGCACTGTGTATCGAAGTCAACCTGCATGCACATGTTCAGGATAGGATTAAAAAAATCGCTACCTAGGTCCTGCACCTCAGGACAGTTCTGTCGTCCCAGCATTGAACGGTACGGTCTGTTTGTACATCTCATCCACTGCTCGTTTTGGACTGACCTGAGGCTGCATTCATAGTTCGCCAGCCCGTAACTCCATGAATCGAAACTTGGGGTCTGGTAAGTACCGTATCCTGGCGTCTACAGCTTTTGTGCGAAATGGAGGTTTGTCTTTGCCACTCAACAGAAGCACACCGCCCTTTAATCCAGGTTTGACATGATCATCTTGACCTGCAGGCCTCCAGCACAAACTGTTCCTACAGTGGTCTCAAACTTTCTATTACCGACTGCCTCCGGTTCGGTTTTACATTCAACAGGGGGCAATTCGTCGAGTTCAAGTCGAATGATATTGATCATCTCCGGAGGCAGAAGTCCAATTATCAATGCAAAAGGGTTCCCACAGCGGGCTTAAGATCTCTGTTTCTCCCCGATGTTTGTAATCAAATTGATACTCATTATACTCCACCCGAGCGTCCAACTTTCGAAACCCTGGAAGGATGGTAAGTCGGTATGTCTTGTAGTGAACAACGTTCAAACGTCGAGCCTCGTATGCTTAGTTTGCTGCGTATGCTTCGTATTTAATTTACAGCTGTCTACCCTCTCTAAGGCGATTCGAGGGAGAGGTATAAATATTCAACCCTTTACCTCGCATTTTCTTCAGCGAGACGCTTCAGCTTCATTGACTTAGTACTCATACCATCGACAGGTTTCTCACAAGAAGTTTCGCCGCTCTTGTCATTTTTGCCAGCGCTGCAGTCGCTAGGTTTTCAAGCTCTGCCGTTGGCCAGGACGCTAGCACCGAACCAGCCATCACCAGCTGCTCATGCGTTGTATCTTCTACTCCTGATTTGAGCGGTAACATCCAGAGTGCCACGAATGATTTTCAACTAGGCAAGTGGATCGATTTCTTTACTATCGTATAGCTAATTGCTTATGGACTTTTGCCGTTCCATCCAGCTGAGATTGACCTCCTCCGAAGCGAATACCCCCAGAGTTTTACAGACGAACAAGCCGAGGTAAGCGGAAAGCTCTTCTTTGCCCCGTTCTTACGATGACTCAATAATCTAATAGTCATATGATACAGTTCATCACCTTCGCGATACATCCCAATGGCGATGGAACCAGCAACGTCACCACCCTTGTTATCATTGGTGAAGTTACCAACGCGAACCTTACATCGTTTGTCCAATCTTGGGATGGACGAACTGTTAATCGATCCAAAGCTGTGTGGACGATCGCAGATGTTACCTGTACCGTCGCTCGTGTCACTTGCGATTTTGTGATGAGTCCTACACCTGCTGTCACTAACATTACTGACGCGAGCAATGATATTCTCAACGGTGAGCACATGTGTCTTTTTTAATCGATGCTTCCTTCTGGAGAGATCCGTAATTATGATTGTTATATATTAGCCGAAGGACTTCAAATCGTAAACCAATTCCCTCTTGAAACTGGGTTTATTGTAAGTTCCATTTTGGTCTATTCCGAGGTCTTCACCAGGGGCTCTACCCTGCTTTTTATTTTTACGATTCTGCGAATCTGATGTAGGGGTCACTAACCACTTTTCGTTCTTCATAGCTCGACAACAATGCGATTGTTGCCAACGCCGATGGAAGCTACAACGTTACGTCTTCCCTTCAAGTTGGGAACATTACGAGCGATGAGTTAATTCCGTTTGCGAATTCGTGGGTTGGAGAGACGATCAGTGGGGAGGAGGCGCAGTGGTTGGTCGAGGCGGGGAGTTGTCTTGAGCAGCAGGAATAGATGAGCTACCACTGGGATGTGATGGGTAAGAGCTTTAGAATTGAAAATGTTAACGAGCACTTCTTTTTGATCGCCTTTTGGTGTTAAAAATGGACTTTTGACAAATGCCCAACACTGACATTCATAAGACATATTGCTATCTTAAATAAATCTTTGTTCAGTATACTTACCCATAGTGATATGGCTCCTAAGCCGAAGCGCCTTTCAGGTCAATTATTAATATGGATTTCTGGTATACTTGTACTACAAATACAAAATATGCATTACTTAAGCTAGAAGGCCTTTGGCAGCTGGATAAGACTTAAAAAAGAGCAATTACAACAATTGTTCTCAAAATTGTGTGGCAAAACTGCGCTAAATAAGATTGGCCCTCAACGCCTATATATGTGTTGATAATCTTTGAAACACTGTATGTAAATAACTCATTCCTTTACACATTTGTTCTTCAGAGTATAATTGAGGACAGTCAAAGACGACAGTCAGGTTTTTGTATATTTGAGAATTTCTCGGTCGCAGCGGTGAACCGTGATGGAAGGAAAGCAACCACGAATTCGAATGGCGGGCCGTCGCAGAGGGTTCAAAATGGCGCCCATTTTACCGTGACATTTCATCTAGTGTCAACTACACTTGGAAATCCATTTCCAAGTCATTACAACGAACCACCCCAGACTATTATACAAGGAAAGAAAGGCAGTGATCTTAGTGGTGAAACATCGTCAGGCTCGTAGGTTGAGAGCGCGAGCCCGTCGCACTGTGTATCGAAGTCAACCTTTACGCACATGTTCAGGAAAGGATAGGAAAAATTACTACCCAGGTCCTGCACCTGAAGACAGTTCTGTCGTCCCAGCAATGAAAGGTGCGGTCCGTCTGTTCATCTAATTCACCACTCGCTACTTTTGGACTGACCTGAGGCTACATCCATAGTTTGTCAGCCGGTACTGAGTCTCTGAGTCCACGAATCAGCACTTGGGGCCTGGTAAGTACCGTAGGTATATATAACTTTCCGTCTACAGCTTTTGTGTGAAATGGAGCTTTGTCTTTGCCACTCAACTGATGCACACCGCCCTTTAATCCAGGTCTGACATGATCATCTCAATCTGCAGGCCTCCGGCACAAACTGTTCCCACAGAGGTCTCAATCTTTTCTATTACTGACTGCCTCTGGTTCAGTTTTACATTCAACAAAGCGCAATTTGCCGACTGCGAGTCGAATCATATTGATCATCTCATAATACAGAAGTCCAATTATGAATGCAACAGGGTTCCCACAGCGGCTTCAAGATCTCTGTTTCTTCCCGATACTTAAAATCAAATTGATTTTCTCATTGTGCTCCATACAAGTGCGCAACTTTCGAAACCATAGAAGTATGATTATTAGATATGTCTTGAACTGAACAACGTTCAGACATCGAGCTTCGTATGCTTCGAATTTATTTTACAGCTTTCTATCCTCTGTAAGGCGATTCGAGAGAGGTATAAATATTCAACTTTTCACCTTGCATGTTCTTCAGCGAGTCGCCTCGGCTGATTTTACTTAGTACTCATACCATCGTCATGTTCTTCACAAAGAGCTTCGCCACTCTCGTCGTTTTTGCCACTGCTGCGGTTGCTAGGATTTCAACCTCTGCCGGAGCTGGTGCGGTCGCGAGGTTGTCAAACTCGGCTATTGGCCAGGACGATACTAGCTCCCAGCCAGCTTTCACTAGCTGTTCAACCGTTGTATCTTCTGTTCCAGATTTGAGTGGTAACGTTCAAAACGCTACCGAAGATTTCCAGCTAGGTATGTGATCCTCCTGTTTTCTCGTTGTTTGCAATTTTAACACCTTTTCTCATTCAGCTGAGGTAAACCTCCTCAAAAACGAGTACCCGCAGAGTTTTGCAGATGAGGTGTTTGAGGTGCGCGAAAGCTTTCTCTTCCGTCTTCATATGATGACTGTAATAATCTCCTACTCACCTTTTTACAGCTCATCACCTACGCCATTCAACCCAATGGCGATGGAACCGGCACCACCACCACGGTCTTTATCATCGGTGAAGTAACAAACGCCAACCTTACCTCATTTGTCCAGTCCTGGGATGGACTCACTGCTAATGGAACCACAGCGGTATGGACCATCGAAGATGTTACCTGTACCGCCGCTCGTGTCACTTGCAACCTTGTGATGAGTCCTACGCCTGCGGTCACTAATATTACTGATGCGAGTAATGATATTCTCAACGGTGAGGACATGTTGTCTTTTATTTCATCTGACCTTCGTTCCGTTTTTGGTGAGGTCGCTAATTGTGATTGCTATATATTAGCTGAGATACTTCAAATCGCGAATCAATTCCCTTTTGAAACTGGTATCCTTGTAAGTTCCGTTCCTGCTCCATTCCGAGTTCTTCACCAGGGGCTCTACCATGCTTTTTTATATCTTGAAGTTCTGGACTGACGTTCACCTTTCGTTCTTCATAGTTCGATAACGATGCGATCGTTGGCAACGCCGACGGAAGCTACAACGTTACGTCTTCCCTTCAAGTTGGGAACATTACGAGCGATGAGTTGATTCCATTTGCAAATTCGTGGGCTGGTAAGACAATTAGTGGGGAGGAGGCGCAGTGGTTCGTCGAGGTGGGAAGCTGTGTTGAGCAGCAAGATTAGATGAGCTACACTGGAAGGGGTTGGCTAAGGGATCAGAATTGGGATTGTTTAGGAGCACTTCTTTTTGATCGTCTTTCGGTGTTATAAATGGACTTTTGACAAATGGCCAATACTGACATTCATAAGACATATTACTATCTTCAATAAATCTTTGTTCGGTGTACTAGCACATAGTGATGTGGCTCCTAAGCCGAAGCACCTTCCAGGTCAATTATTAAATATGAATTTCTGGTATACTGTACCATTCGAAAGGAAGCTCAGTCATGCATCGTTGGCCAAAAAATCCGACATCAGTTTTAATTTTTTCTTGACTTCAGATTTTTTTGGTATTTTTTGTTGACCAAAATTTCTGAATTGATGAACTTCCATTCAAAATGATACAGAACTTGTACTACAAATACAAAATATGCATTACTTGAACCAGAAGGCTTTTGCAGCGTTGAGCTTGCCAAGACTAACAAACACAACTACAATATTGGAACAAAATCCCATCAAAAAGAGGAATTACAACCATTGTTCTTAAAAATTGTGTGAAAAAGCTAATTGGCTCACAACGCCTGTAAGCATGTGGATAAACTTTTTGAAGCACTGAATGTAAATAGCTGATCCCTTTACACATTTGTTCTTCACAGAAGATTCTTCCAGGGTTTAACTGGAGAAGGATTGCCCTTTCCTGTAACATGAACCTTCGGTGGCCTAGCTGACATGGAAGAACTAAATTACTGGAGAGTTACCAAGCTAGGGACAAAGATATGGTATAATGGGTAATGTTATAACAAGTCTTAAACTATTCACAAAATATGTACTCTGACAAGTTACTGTTACCTGTCAGCCATTTCAGCTCCAACATAGCTTTCATAAAAGAACCAAGAAATAAATAATTCTCACTCAAAGAATTGAACTCTAAAGCTGAGCACTAACCGGAGTGAGCCATCACATTGCAAAGTCAGAGTGGTGACTGAGAAAGTAACTTGTCAGATTGAAACACCGTTAACTTGGTCTTACAAAAGTAACTTAAGTAACTTGTTAACTTGTTGTTAATGGTGCAGCTGCATCAGCTGTGATCAAGGCAGACATCAGAGCTCTGCATGATGCTAAATTCATGTGGCACTTGAGGCTTGCTCTGGACCCCGAGTCCAATGTGATCCTCCATAGCTGCAATGGTACCATGTCAAATAGTTAGAAAAATAAGCTCCGTAATTCCAGGCTTTTACAGTAGCGAGCGAAGCCCCAATCACAGAAATCATTACACAGATGATACAGCTAGAGCCTCACATGATGCAGAACCCCTTCAAGATGTCTTGCAATAGGATATAGCATTAGGGACAGTCAACCTAGGCTGCAGAAAGGCGCAGAAATGATTGCAGAAATATGTGGAAAAAACTTGTGTTTCAGATTCTGTGCTGCAGAATTTGACCATCCCTTTTTGCATCTGCGCAGATTTTAGCAGCAGAAACCACTGAGGCAGTCCACTGAGTTTACTTTGTACTTACTCCGAATTTGTACCTACTTTGACTTTGAATGCCTTCAGGCCAGTGTCGACTTGCAACAGCAAAAAGGCTTGTTTGTATCCACATCTCCTTCAAAACATAGAAAAGGCAAAGGGATTCACAGAGGGCCACCACAGCGCTGTAGAAACAGGAGGCTTCACTGGTGCACTCTTTCTGCTCTCTCTGACAAGTGGCTCTAACCCGACAGCTTCATTCCTTTTGGGTTACTGGCTGATCGTCTTTATGACTCTTTCCAGCTGTACCCTTTTCATCAGAAACCATTTTTGCTGGGGTTTATGAGGCTTCTAACTTCCTGAGCTGCTGCTTTTAGCCATGGAGGATTTTGTCTAATCGAGAGAAAACAAGTTGTCCTAACCCTAGAATTAACCCTAGTTATGTAACCTATGTGTAAATACAAATTTTGCAGCAGAATTGCTTTCTGCGACTCTGGAGCTGCAGGTGTGCAGAATGCACAGAATTGGATTTTACAAATTGCTCTGGAACATTATGATGCTTCTGAGAAATATCAATATATTAACCCTGCGATCCAAAAAGCCTTGAAGACACAAGGCCCAGAGCTGTCTCAGTTATTTTATGGAACAGCATGCTATATACTTCACAATCATGCACTGCCTTCAAGAGGAATAAGATTCAGAAATATTTGCAAGAACACCCAAAGTGTGAATGATACTAGGTGCTACTGTCATGAAACCAAATCCAAATTGAGATGTGTTGGGATGAATAACCAAGTTGTAATACTATTGTAATACAGGCAATGCACCTCAAATACTGGATATATGCTCTAATCCTTTCTGGAAATTGGGGACTGCATTTTTAGAAAAGATGCTTCTCCTTCTGAACCAGTGTTGCCGCGGTTCAGTCTGCAAACCTACTGGACCAGGTTTGAATGAGTGTACACAAAGTAACTTTTTTTCCCATGCTTGACAGCTTAACTTGCTGAGTTTTGGCAAAATGTATCTCTCATTAAAACTTATTTTTGACACAGTTGACATGTTATTGGTCTTCATTACACCATCTGATTGCAGAATATTAATGTTCCCTGATTGAACCAAGTGAATTATATGCCTAATATTGCCGAGATGTTGTTTACTTTAGCTGTAGCTATCAATATGACTGAATATACCTTTGTATAGCTAGGGATACATATTGGGTCATTAGCAGAACTGTCTTTGTTGCAAATACCAGCATGGGAACACTGGAGTATATGAAAAATAAATAAGCAGGCTGATTGAGCCAAAAATGCCAGGTTAACTAGCAATCCAGCTGTGTTAACTCAATTCTGAATTCTAATATCCCCATAGTTGCACTCATATATTGGACCATTCTTGTTGTCCTCCATGCTTCAAACATCCTCTCACTTAAGATGCCTTATCAATTGGTAAAATTATCACTCTACTGATATGAAGGACTATCAACATCTCCATACTTCAAAGTTCATTTTTTCATGTATACCTTAACTCTTGAGAAAACACTATCCAAATGCCTTACCACAAATGCCTCAATTCTTGAGTAATCATTATCTATTAACCTGCTCTCTCTCAAATTGTAGATCCTCATCTTAGTCTTTACAGGTGCATATCCCCCCAATCCATTACTATTAATACAATTTTTCTGTCAAGCATCTGCTGAGATTATAAATCTTGATTCTGTCCAGATTCACTCACTTGTCTTCAGTTGAATGGTCAAACTATTGCAGATCAATGATGTCCTGTGTATTGACACACCAATATATCTACACAGTTGTTTACTCATCTTCTCTGAAGTTCTGAGTCAGAATTCATACTTCCAAAATTTGAAGTATCCTACTTTCCTCTATTTGACTCATTTTCTAAATTGTAGTACTTAGTGGAATAAGTATTCCAGAAACATTCTACTTAGCTATAAATGACTTGAGGAAAAAGCCTGAATTATTATCTTCAACTTTTACTATTATTGACTTGGTCTCAATTATAGACCTTACAATACAGACACCATGGCTGAGCTCTTGCCTAGTGATTGTATATCTATCTATTTGAATGTAAGGTCATGACATGACCCACCTGTGATGCCCTAACTTTGAGCATCTGAGTTTGCAAGCACAGTATAAACAGCATATTGCTACTCTGTTCTTTGTTATTCAACAGGTGTAGGGAAATTTAAAAAACCAGCAAGTAAATGAGCATATCATGAATGTGAGCACCATTTAAGTGAATATTATGGACTTTGTACTCACATATTAAAGCAACACTGGGTCTGTGCATGCATCCTGACTTATACATACTGTGCAACATTACTCGCTCTACATGTGGACTCATACTGAATTGGTAGTGAAATAGGTATTTGAGCTCAATATACTTTCTGCTCATCCAACAAACATTTATATGCAACCCCAGCTGGAGATTATGGCATTCTTGTACTATTTTGCCAGCTCAAACAGTACATGTTTCAGTTCTTTTACTTTATTGTGAAGGCTGAGTTTCCTTCAATCATTATATAAAACATACAATTGATGCTCTAGAGATGACATTTTGATAATTATGGTATGGGTATTTTACCCCATTTCCTTTGTCTCTGAACTAATAGTTTTGTTGGAGTCAGTATACTGAGAAAAGAGCCAAATCTGAGTCAGAGCTAGTATGATTGGTATAAGTATACTGTTAGTTGCTTCTATCCTGAACTAATGGTACTGGACTATTCGTTCCAGGATTTTGAAATGCTTGTAGGCTCTTTGGGTAGCACTGTGCAACTTAGAACTTGAGGCCCTGCTGTTGGTAGTGGGCCAACACTGCCGCATGGCAGCTACTCGTGCCCTGCATGGTGGCGCATACCTGGTGACTCAAATGCCGCTGCCTTCCAGCTTACCTACCATTTAACTGGGTTCCCATGGCCAGATAACTGTGTTATCTGCCAGTTATCTGCCAAATAGTCTCTGCTTGCCTCAGTTTCTCATTAGAAGCATTGAAAAAAAGATATGATACTAAGCCAATGCTGTATTATTACTTAGAGCTTTTATAAGTCTGTAGAATGGTGAATTGACAGTATAAAAAAAGCTTCACTCGAAGTTATCTGCCATGGCAGATAACTTTGATGCCCAGACTAACAGCACACATGTGAACAGACACACAACACAACTTTGAGTGGCTCATTTCATACTAAATGCATCGAGTTGGTCCTTTGTACTGTGCTCTGTGTGGAAGAAAAATTAGTTGGATATATCTTGGTGTCAATATTCTGAAGAACATGCTCAATGCAAGTGAACTAACTTGTAAATTGTATGTATGACTTTTTTTGAGTTGTAACTGCATGTAGCGCAGAAGCAAAAATGGCATTCTGCATTTATCAAGAGAAATTACTCTCCACCTGATGCATGTCTACCTCCAGCCTAGTACTATATGTACTGCGTACTATATAATTTAATCATGCAAAGCATGAAAGAAAAATTGATATATATGGATAATGACATAATTGGGTAGTAGGTGGGCCAGAGTCCTTTCTTTTTCCTTTCTTTTTTTTCTTTTTTCAAATTTGGCAGGGGACCTACCCAGCTAAATGGTGGGAAAACCAGTCTAGACTCTCAATAAATGGTGATTTAACTGTAATGTAATTGTGATGACTACTGTAATATATTGCTGCATTCAATTTGTGTCATCAGTATTATGCCATTAATATAAAATTGCCTGTTAAGGATCAGGCACAGATTTCACCACCACAAAAACTCGGCATTCCATTACATTCCATGCACTCATAAATGGGGAGAATGCATGATAGAATGAGTATCATCTATTTATGTTACAAGTGCCAGCATAGCTGACAATAGAGTTGGGGAGGGTCAGGTCAGTGACCCATAACCCAACCCAACCCAGCTTGGGTCAGGGTTGGGCTGGGCTGGGCTGGGCTGGGTCAAGGGTCTGGGCCACAATTCTGCTGACCCAAGTACTTGGATCAGAATTAAAATCAAGTTGGGCTATGGCTACCAATTAAATATGTTTTTTATGAAAATTGTGCATGTTAAGTATGGTAATTTTGAGTGCTCTATGCTCTTCCTTTGGCCTTGTTATGAGGGCCAACCCAGTCCTTGCCTAGGACCCAACTCAACCCTCCCCAACACTAGAAAATGAGGTTCAAAAAGTTATGAATAATTGACAGCTGAGACAAAAAGGGGAATCATTGAGGTCTAGCATAGCATGAAAACAACAATATGCAGATACTCACCTCTTGAATTGCAGCCAACTCACTATAGATTACCCAAACACAAGTTTTAATGAGAAGTACATTTGACTGAGACTTGGCAAGTTAGCTGTCAAGTGTGGGAAAAAAAAGGTTACTTTGTCAACACCTGGTTCAGACCTGAACTGAACCTGAGGTTCAGGTCCAGGTTCTACACTTTCTGTGAACCAGGCCTCGAGGTGCAGTTCTAGGCTCAGGGCTGCAGCAAACCCAGGTTCAAGGTTCAGTGGAGGCCTGAACCTCTTGAACCTGTGAACCTGCAGCTGCCAAAAAGGTAAGAATATGCCACTTCAACCTAGCAAAAATTAAAGCAGTGCCATTAAATTTTTCTCCTAGCAAGTTTGGCAAGAAATCTAAGTATAAGGCTGCCATAAATGATGAAAAGATTAATGCTGACATTAAGCACTCAAGGTGCTAATGACCCACACACACCAAAAGTGAAAAAGATTCAACTCAGCAAAATAGACTTGCAAATAATGAGAATTCAGTAGAATCACCAAATGATAATTAATTCAATATATTTCCTGAATTGTTGTTTTCCAGTCAACCATTCTACCAGGTGGAATTTTTTTCCACTTCTAGCATGATAGCAGTATTAGATTGTGTCAAGAACACATGCTGTTGATTGCAGAACATACAAATAGCAATTAATTGAGCATTTTCAAGTGAGAATAATTAGTACGAACATCTAAATAACTATTTATAGTAGTAATTTTATACAAATTGTGCCATTAGTGGTTGAGCCTGGTTCAAACCTGGTCCACCTCTGAACCTGAACCTCTGAACGCAAACCTCAGGTTCAGATTCAAGGTTCGGCAAAAAAAGCAGGTTTGCAGACTGAACTGAACTGCAGTAACACTGTTCTGAACTGGCAATTGGCATTCTAACTGTAAGCATACTCCAGGTTCACAATAACAATAGCTCTTGGAAGGCTTTTCACTCACTTATTGCCCCTGCCTGTGTTGTATTTCTCAGTTCATCATTAGTAATACAATCCAGCATATGTAGTTCCAAGGTGGATTACTCATATTGACAGTATTACTCAGATATTCATAATAGAAATATGTAGAGGTTTCTAGATACTGTGTTATGTAGTATGTAAGGCCTACTTCGAGGCCAGTACCATAGAACAGAACAATTAATCATATCTGATATTCGAGTCTCGCCACTCAGATTAAACCGCTGCACCACATTTTGTCTTTCTATTCAAGTAATGCAACACATTGGCATGTTAAGTAATTCCTGGAGTGTTCAAACTGCTTCAAATTGATCAAACTGGTAATCTCATTCAAATTCTGGATGGATAGTAATGTTGATGCTTTGTTGAGAAATTTCCTTATCCTGTGAGAGCTTAGTACTGTCCATGAAATTCCATTTAAATATATTGAGTCTGCTTCTATCACCAAGGCATTTATGGAGAGCCTTCACAGTTATTATCAGGTCACCTTACAAGGTTCCTCCCTCATTATGCCAGAGCTTCATTGGCTGTCCTTGGAGGTTATGGACTAGTTTCAATCCAAAGTCAGATGCAGATGTGATATTTTCAAGACAAATATCAGATCAAGCTGATCCCACAAAAGTGGTGTACTCCACATCCAGTGCATTGATCTGATCTGTTAGACCCTTGATGAAGTGGACTACCTCATGCTTTGCTGTATGGTAGTAGTATTATTTGTATTAAGCCTTTATTCTATCTTACACATAATGCCAGCAGAGTAAAGATTTTTTTTACAGAGTTACCATGTTCCATACAACCAGATTTGACCATACTATATTTGGTTTTCCTTACCTATTTCATTTGCTTCTCCCCATGTTGTCAGCTTACAGATAAACTATACCCACCACATCTGACCACCTCAGACCCTTGTCCACCATCAACTGAGGTGAGTCGAACCATTCCTTGGTACATACTTATACTGATAGCAGCTGTATTGACATTCATATCTTAATGGATACCACTCAGAAGGAGAAAGAATAGGTTTTGTCTACTGCTCACAGACATCTAGGAGCCAATTTATTTGTACATCAAGCAATTACTTAAATACTATTAACTGCTGACAACTGGGAGTAGTAATGTCGAGGTATAATTAAAATTGAATTTTCAAAACTGGCAAAAAGATCTCTAAATTTGGGTGTATTCTGCTTCAGAGCTCCATCCTCCTCATTGGACTTGTCAGGATTCATGTGGAACAATGTATGATGCAATGAATAACTCATTAATGAATTGATGATAACATTTTAGTGAAGGTATAAAGTAACTTAACTGAATTGAAAAAGTAACTTGACAAGTCACTTTGCTCACAGTCCTCTTGCCTTTCAATCTGCACAAAAAATATTATGCCGGATATATTAAAAGAATGTGAGTATCAAATATATACTTTGTATTGATGAGTTTTGGAACATTTGGTCTTGGTGTATCATAATATTTATGTTAGTGTATTGGAAATACAGGTCAGGTATTGAATATGTATGATTTAAAATTAAGGAAATTTGAGAACCTCAATCCTTCATATATTTGAAACTGTATCCCAAGTACTTAATAGATATCACACTCACTGCTGTAGTGGTAAAACCAACACTCATTGAAGATTTTCATGTAAATAATGTTGAATAAAGTGAAGTGATGATTCAATTGCATTATTACTCAACTGCTAAGGTATAAAAGTATGTCTGTTAATGAATGTTAGAATAGTAAAAACAAAGAGACAGCAATTTTGCAAATAAATGACTATTAGAGTGAACTGTACACATAGGTGTTTGAATAAAATGAGGAAGGACAGCGCCAAAGCAAAGGTTTATGGTGATTGTAATAGATAAGTAAATGAGTGAGCAAAAAAAGAGCTTACATTGTCTAGAATATCAAATTGCTGGCAGTAAAAGTGTCCAGTTCTAATTTATTGTTAACTAGAAAACTCACTGATTTCACCTTCGAGGTGACTTCAGGGTGTACATGGAAGGTCATAGGGTGACCAAGAACAATTGATGAGCAATATTTCTGCCATCCTCATTGTTGTTGTCAATGGTGATAATAGAGCTTGCACAATTCAGTATAGAAGAAGGCATGGGAACAGCTACCAACAAAGATGCTCTAGATAGTGCCAAGCTGAGATTACAATTAGTTCAGTGAAAAAAGAAAACATAAAAAGAAGTCAAGCCATCCTTGAGGCTTGAATGCACAACAAGAATAAAACATATTCACCCATTGAGGGGGCACCTGTATAGTAATTAACAACAAATTTCTTGTGTGCACATCCATACCCCATATTGCAGCTGTAATTCACTGGTACCATACTGTAATACAAAAAGTTGCACCATGGTTGACTGTACCATACACGGAAGGATAACTCTGTGCCATATACAGTACATAAGGTAAGGAGTCCTAAAATGGCTGTCTTACAGTTATACAGTAGACATGAGAGTAGATATATATATTAATCTAAAATTGTAAAAATCAATAATGTTACTTTAACTACTCATCTCCTGTGAGATGTGCAATGGCAAGACAAGCAAAATGAAGTTAATGCTTTACAATTATTGATGTCCAGATGGTTTGGATGGTTTCAGGCTTCAGGGCTGAATACATGTCCAATGGATTACTATACTTTGTTAACAGTTAAACCTGGTTAAATTAGTTAAACTAAAATTTCATGGGAATGAACTTTTAAGTAGAGCTGGATTAACAAAGCTTATCATGGTTTATAGCTGCAGCTGAGAGTGAATTGAATTTGTGAATTAAAGTTAAATTTACTTAGTTTGTGCAATGCATGGCCTGACCTGTAATTTAGAACCTTTCAGATTCAATACATAATGCATAAGAATTTATGGTTAACAAGATACAGTACTGGGAGCAAATGATGCAATCCTCTTCTAATATCAAAATATACAGGTTACAATATATTGCACAAAGTGGGACTGGTCCCTGGGAAGAAGATATATTCTAGCCCAACATTTACACACTGATCTGTCATAATGCCACTCAGGTGTCCCTAAAACACCAGTGAGTGGATGGGTCACACCTTTTAAAACATATACAGTAATGCTGGAATATCCTACTGTGTAAATATATCAATAATCACTTCAAATCCAGTAGAACCCATTTAATATGCCCTGTAGCTTAGTTATTCTGAGAGGGTTCTTCTAGATCTGACTGAACAGTTATTCTTGAGATATGCGCTTCAATGTTGTAGGTTTCTATTGTGGGTTAGGTGCGCAGTGGTGCCTCTGAGCAGTTAGGCTTGGAATAGTGAATACTTGATGTGTTAGTGGGCCAACACTAATGCGTGGCAGTACTCGTGCCCTTTTCAGATGTAAATAGCTTTTCTGGATCATTAAATGTAAAGTATACTAACCAAATTAATATAAATTGCAAAATTTAGATCAATTTAAAAATTGCCTGTCTTGGATCAGGCACAAAATCATCACAGCAGAAACTCAGCATTCCATTCCATTCCATGCACTCGTAATAAAAGTAATTGTCTATATTATTATTGGCCTCCAGAGCAGGCCTTATATACTCTACAGTGAAGTATCTAGGAGGTGAGTATTAATTTTACAGTGTTCTATGGATCACTAATACCGCAGTAATTGTCTGAGTAGCATACAAATAAATATTAGTAAGCCTATTACCGGAGTTGTTAGTTCCAGTCAAAGCATTGGATCAGGCTGGTTGATATGAAATGACTCTATAACTGGAGAGCTATCTATGTTGATTAAAAGAACTACTGCAATAGGATACCATGTGACAAGAGCAATGGATAGGTAAACAGTGCTTTGCCATTTGTCTGCCTTGATAGATCCTGCTTTTGGTTCTCAAAATTTTTTTGATGTGGAATTGAGCCAAGACAGAGTAAAAGTCTCTCAAATTACTTTCTAGATGTGAGAGAGCATTTCAGGAGTCCCTGTCTTGACAATATAGGCTTCAGAGATGAGAGGTTATTTTACCCTCTATAGCAAAAAAATTGTTAGAACTAGAAAAATGATCCATGTCCCTGAAGACCAGCAACTCTATGAGCAGCTGGAAGATCATTTGCAGAAAGAAAGATTCCAGCCTTGACTACAGTGCCTAATTTAGAATTGGCAGTACAGAATATTTTCACCTGGACACCATGCCCTAATGAACTGCTTGATCACTGGTCAGACAAAATGATCCATTTCATTGGCTGAGCATTCATTCAGACCAGGGATGATAGCCATATACATATTTTCTGGTAGATATTGGATAGAAGAATCGAGGGCCAAATTAGTGCAGGATATGACTCCAATGGAGTTGTGAGCTCCTCACTGTGTGACAGGGTTGGGATTAAAGAAATTGACATAAATTGGGAACACCAGATGTATCTTATTGCCTCAGTGAATGAAGAGCTTCCCATTGGGACCAATGAAGTTTTTGATAAAGTTGGCTTCAAAGATGTCATTTGCTCCTATCTGAGCTTCAATAGTGTAGAATCATTACAAAATTAGCTTCTGAACTGCACCAAGATGCAAATTAAAGACACATGTGGTAGCATGAAACTTAGGATCTGCATAATTTCATGGTTTAGCTCAAAAATCTGAGTTATGGGAATTCAAAATGTAGTCACCGATGCAATGGTATCATCAAGGCCCCAAAATGGGTTTAAAATAAATTATAAACATGAAACCTTCATAGCTATGTAGAACACAAAGGTGGACATGAGGCCACAGCAATGACTAAAGAAGACACAATGGTCTGCACATTTCGAATAAGTCTTTTCCCTGTTGAGGGTGAGGTGACCTGAAGCCTGAGCCAAGAAGATTACATTTACCTTTAGGTATTGAAGTAAAACCATATTAGAAGATGAATGAGGAAGAACATTAAAGCATGCAAATCTCAAGCAACATCTCTACTTGTTCCATGTGTACAGGGTCACCAAGAAATTAACAAGAGAGAATTTCTTGGTCATAGTGGTGAACTGTGAAAGAAGGAAGGCAACCAAGAATTCAGATGACGGGCCATTGCAGAGAGTTCAAAATGGTGGCCATTTTACTGTTTATTCAAGCATGCAAATCTGAAGCAACACATCTAGTTGTTCCATTGGTACAGGGTGGCTGGGAAATTAACAAGAGAGGATTTCTCAGTCACAGCGGTGAACCATGAAGGAAGGAAAGCAGCCACAAATTTGGATGACAGGCCGCTGCAGAACCTGCTGTCATTCCAGCATTGAACGGTATGGTCTGTTTGTACATCTAATCCACCACTTGCTACCCTTTGGACTGACCTGAGGCTGCATCCATAGTTTGTCAGCCCATAATGAGAGTAGTGTGGGAAAGAAATTTTAGACACTAAGCAGAAACTTTTTGACAGGGCAGGGGGCCCGGTCTGATATCCCTCACCAACAGGCAGCATAAGTGCACAAAAGTGATGATGAAATTGATGTGCATCAGCACAGAAGTGGACCATAAATGGCCGGAAAAATTATCTAGCACCATTTCTGCCTAACTAATTTTGGAGAAAATGCAAGCTAATAGTTTAAGTAGTATCTTCATCCATATATATTTAAATTTTTGGTAATCCGGATTCAGTTATTTGTGAAAAATGAAAATCGACAAAATGCAGAAATTTTTATTTAACATGGGCACTAAAGCAGCCTGAAGGGGCTCATATCCAGGATTCTAATCTGGTAAGTACCATAGGCATTTGTAACCTGCCGTGTACAGCTTTTGTGGGAAATGGAGGTTTGTCTTTGCCACTCAACAGACCTTCTGCTGCCCTTTACAGCTGTTTGCATAAATCATGACACCTGCGGATTGCCTGTGGAAATGCCAGATTCAGGTCAGACCGATCCAACTTACAGCTCATCACAAGTGTCATGACTTATGCCTCCAATTTCATTTTACATTCAATAAGGGGCAATTTGTCGAGTTCAAGTTGAATCATATTGATCATCTCAAAATACAATTATCAATGCAAAAAGGTTCTCACAATGGCCTCAATATCTCTGTTTCTTCCTGACACTTGAAATTAAATTGATTCTCTCATTATGCTCCATACGAGTGCATATTGTGAAATGAACAGGGGTCTTGAGGGAAAGGAAGCAAGATCAATGGAATGATACTAACTACAGCAAGTAAACAACTTGAGTCAATGGAAGCAAAGCTATGAATTAAGGTAATACAAATGGAGTAAGCATTTGCAGAGTGGCCAGACGACCGACTGCATAGGTGTTCCTCAACAGCACACAACTTTCGAAACCCTAGAGGTATGATTTGATGATATGTCTTGAACTGAACAACTTTCAGATATAGACATGGAACTTCGTATGCTTCAAATTTTACAGCTTTCTATCATCTGTAAGGTGATTCGAGAGAGGTATAAATATTCAACTTTTTACCTTGCATGTTCTTTTCTTCAGCGAGTCGCCTCAGCTGATTTCACTTATTACTCATGCCATCGTCATGTTCTTCACAAAGAGCTTTGCCACTCTTGTAGTTTTCAGCACTTGTGCAGTTGCTAGGATTTCAAGCTCTACTGGTGCTGGTGCAGTCGTGAGGTTTTCAAACTCTGCCATTGGCCAGGACAATACCAGCTCCCAGCCAGCTTTCACTAGCTGTTCAATTGTTGTATCTTCTGTTCCATATTTGAGCAGTAACATTCTAAACACTACCAAAGATTTCCAGCTAGGTATGTAGTCCTCCTTGTGTTCTCGTCGTTTGCAATTTTAACACCTTTTCTCATTCAGCTGAGTGGAACCTCCTCAAAAATGAGTACCCGCAGAGTTTTGCAGATGAGGTATTTGGGGTGCGTGAAATCTTTCTCTTCTGTCTTCACATAATGACTGTAATAATCTCCTACTCACCTTTGTACAGGTCCTCAACAATGCCATTAAACCCAATGGCAATGGAACTAGCACTGCCACCACGGTCTTTATCATCGGTGGAGTAACAAATGCCAACCTTACCTCATTTGTCCAGTCCTGGGGTGGACTCACTGCCAATGGAACCAAAGCGGTATGAACAATCGGAGATGTTACCTGTACCACTGCTCGTGTCACTTGCAACCTTGTGATGAGTCCTATGAGTAATGATATTCTCAACAGTGAGGACATATTGTCTTTTATTTTGTCTGACCTTCATTCCATTTTTGGTGAGGTTGCTAATTGTGAATGCTATATATTAGTGGAAATACTTCAAATCATGAACCAATTCCCTTTTGAAACTGGTACCCTTGTAAATTCCTTTCCTGGTCTATTCCAAGTTCTTCACTAGGGGCTCTACCCTCCTTTTTTATATCTTGAGGTTCTGGACTGACTTTCACCTTTGGTTCTTCATAGTCCAATAACGATGCAATCATTGGCAACACCAATGGAAGCTACAAAGTTACATCTTCCCTTCAAGTTGGGAACATTACAAGCGATGAGTTGATTCCCTTTGCAAATTTGTGCATTGATAAGACAATTAGTGGGGAGGAGGTGCAGTGGTTCATTGAGGTGGGAAGCTGTGTTGTGCAGCAGGATTAGATGAGCTACACTGGAAGGGGTTGGCCAGGGGATCAGAATTGGAATTCTTAGCAAGCCCTTCTTTTTGATCATCTTTTGGTGTTATAAATAGACTGTTGACAAATGCCCAATACTGACATTCATAAGACATACAACTATCTTAAATAAATCTTTGTTCGGTATACTAACACATAGTGATGTGGCTCCTAAGCTGAAGCCTCTTCAAGGTCAACTATTAAATATAAATTCTAGTATACTGTACCATTCGAAAGGAAGCTCAGTCATGCGGTTGGCCACAAAATCCGACATCAGTTTTAATTTTTTCTTGACTTCAGATTTTTTTGGTATTTTTTGTTGACCAAAATTTCTGAACTGATGAACTTCCATTTGAAATGATACAGTACTTGTACTACAAATACAAAACATGCATTACTTGAGCCAGAAGGCCTTTGCAGTGCAGAGCTGGCTAAGACTAACAAACACAAATACAGTATTGGAACAAAATCCCATCAAAAAGAGGAATTACAACAATTTTTCTCAGAATTGTGTGGAAAAGCTGATTAGCTCATTACATCTATAAACATGTGGATAAATTTTTGAAGCACTGAATGTAAATAGCTGATTCCTTTACACATTTGTTCTTCACAGTAGATTCTTCCAAGGTTTGACTGGAGAAGGATTACCCTTTCCTGTAACATGAGCCTTCGGTGGCCTAGCTGACATGGAAGAACTCAATCACTGGAGAGTTACCAAGCTAGGGACAAAGATATGGTATAATGGGTAATGTTATAACAAGTCTTAAATTATTCACAAAATGTGTGCTCTGACAAGTTACTGTTGAATGTCAGCCATTTCAGCTCCAACATAGCTTTCATAAAAGAACCAAGAAATAAATAATTCCCACTCAAAGAATTGAACTCTAGAGCTGAGCTCTAACTGGAGTAGGCTGTCACATTGCAAAATCTGAGTAACTTACATACTGTTGCTATGGCACTTGAGATATTGATGAAGCGAGTGAATAAAGCTCTTGCAAAGAGTTGCATCTTCAATTCAAGCTACATTACCTATTCTATACAGGCCATCCTATCTCATCAAGTCATTAAGTATTGAGTAATCCGAGCAGAATGAGTGATTTTGCACAGTATTTATGAGTCAGGATGCATGATGCACAGATCCAGCATTGCATTAATGTGTAAGTATGAAGTTCATAATGTAATTATGCATTCACTTTCTTGAACCCATTATATAAGAGTGCCCACATTCATGATATACTCCTTTACTCCCTGCTGGTATTTTCAATTTTTCTACACCAGTTGAGTAAGAGTAGCACTGTTTATACAGTGCTTGCAAAACTCATATGCTCAAAGTTAGGGAATCACAATCGGATCATGTTATGACATTTACATTCAAATACATAGATATACAGACACTAGGAAAGACTCTGTATTGTAAGGTTTTATAATTGAGACCAAGTCAATAATAGCAAAAGTTGAAGATAATAATCCAGGCTCTTTCCTCAAGTCTTTTATAGCTAAGAAGAGAGTTACTAGAACACTTATTCCGGTTGGATGGATAAACGGAATATGCTTATGATTGATAAGTGAACTTGTGCTTTTGACAAATGCCCTATACGCATTGCTTGCGAAATAGGCGGCAGCTTTGTACACATTTGTCCCCCCTTAATTTTGGTTCCCAGAGGCATTCGAAAAGATGACTTTTGTCTGATTGAATGGACTCCTTGGCTAGTATTAAACTAGACTTTTATTTCTATGTAAATTAAAGCAATTGAGCCTAAGAACTGGAGAGTAATGTGTGATGGAACTGGGGTACTCTGACCCAAAGTTCGAGCCATAACTTTGAGCCTCACTTCAAGCCACCATCGCACAATGAGCACCCGCACCGATGTTGTCGAGGCTCTGTAAGGCTCATTAAATAATGCAATACTGCCTACCCAACTAATTCAAAGGTAATTTGGCTTCCCGCGAGATCTCCGGACGCCCTCGTAAGTGGCGTTGCCCACCACCAAAATTTATTCTGAGGTGGGTGGGGTGACCTAAAGTCTGAGCCAAAAAGATTTACATTTGCCTTTATGAATCAAAGGAAAACATGTCATAAATTGAATGGGTATGGTCATTCAACCGTGCAATTCTGAAGCAACACGACGTTTGTTGCATCTGTACAGGGTCGCCGGGAAATTAACAAGAGAGAATTTCTCCGTTACAACAAGGAATTCGGATAGCGACCGTCGAGACGTTCATTTCATATCACGTTCGTCTGCATTCAATCACCATTGGAAATACATTTCCGAGTCATTAATCGAACAACCCCCAACTATTATTCAAACAAACAAAAAGCAAGCGTGCTAGTTGTGAAACATTGTCTGGATCATAGGCTGACGACGACACTATGTAAGAAGTCAGCACCTGGACCTCAGGACAATTCTGTCGTCCCAGGTTCAATGGTACGGTTTGTTTGTACATCTGATCTGCTACTCACTATGTTTGGACTGACCTAAGGCTGCACCCATAGTTTGTCAGCCGGTTTAAATTCCACGAATGAAACTTGGGGCTTGGCAAGTAACGTAGGCATATATATAACTGATTGTCTACAGCTTTTGTGTGAAATGGAGCTTTGTCTTTGCCACTCAGCAGATGTACACTGCCCTTATGCCCAGATTGAAATGATCACCTCGACCCGCAGGAGACTATTCCCACGGAGGGCTCAACTATTCTATTTCCGACTGCCTCCGGTTCCAATTTACATTCAACAAGGGCAATTTTTCGAATACGAGTCGAACGATTTTGATGATATCAAAATGCCCAACTCGAATTAATTATCAATGCAAAAGAATTCCCACAGCGGCCTCAAGATCTCTATTTCTTCCCGATACTTACTTGTAATCAAATTGATTCTCTCATTATGCTCCATACGGGTGCACAACTTTCAAAACCCTGGAGGTATGGGTAGTAGATACGAGCAACATTCAGACATTGAGCTTCGAACGCTTTGAATTAATTTTACAGCTTTCGATCCTCTGTAAGGCGATTCGAGAGAGGTATAAATATTCAACCATTTCTCCTTGCGTTTTCTTTAGCGATTCGCCTCGGCTGGATTCACTTAGTACCATTACCATGTTCTTCACAAAGAATCTTGCAGCTCTCCTCATTTTTGCCACTGCTGCGGTTGCAAGGATTTCAAGCACCGTCAGTGCTGGTGCGGTCTCGAGGTTTTCAAACTCTGCTGTTAGCCAGGACGATACCAGCTCCGAGCCTGCCTTCACCAGCTGCACAACCGTTGTATCTTCTGTTCCGGATTTGAGTGGTAACGTTCAAAACGCTACCGATGATTTCCAGTTAGGTATATCGCCTCCTTGTTTTCTCGTTGTTCGCAAGTTTGACACCTTTTCTCATTCAGCTGAGGTAACCCTCCTCAAAAATGAGTACCCGCAGAGCTTTACAGATGAGGAATTTGAGGTGCGCGAAAACTTTCTCTTCCGTCTTCACATGATTACTGTAATGATATACTCACCTGTGTGCAGCTCATCACTTATGCGATTGAACCCAATGGCGATGGAACCGGCACCGCCACCACGGTCTTTCTCATTGGTGAAGTAACTAATGCTAACCTTACCTCGTTTGTCCAGTCTTGGGATGGAATCACTGCCAATGGACCCAAAGCGGTATGGACGATTGGAGAAGTTGTCTGTACCGTCGCTCGTGTCACCTGCAACTTTGTGATGAGTCCTACGCCCGCTATCAGTAACATTACTGATGCGGGCAATGATCTTCTCGACGGTGTGTACCTGTCGTCTTTTTTTTTATCTGACCTTCAATTGTGATGAGGTCGCTAATTGTGATTGCGATACATTAGCTCAAGGACTTCAAGTCGTGAACCAATTCCCTCTTGAAACTGGTTTGCTTGTAAGTTCCATTCCGCGTTCTTCACTGGGAGCTCTACCCTGCTGAGGTTCTGGTATCGGTGTGACTGACTTTCACCTTCTACTTTCCATAGTTTAATAACGATGCGGTTGTTGCCAATGCCGACGGAAGTTACAACGCTACGTCTTCCCTTCAAGTTGGGAACGTTACAAACGATGAATTGCTTCCCTTTGCGAATTCGTGGGTTGGTGAGACGATTAGCGGGGAGGAGGCGCAGTGGTTCGTCGAGGCCGGAAGCTGTGTTGAGCAGCAAGATTAGATGAGTTACATTGGACGGTGATATTGAAATTGCTTAGGACCACTTCGTCATTTGAGGCTCATGCCTCGAAGGATTGGATGGATAAATGGAGTATGCATATGATTGATACGTAGGCTTGTACTGTTGAAAAATGCCTGATACTTACTTTCATAAGACATTGTTCTCTTGACTAAATCTTTCCTTCAGTACCGATACTTACCATGGCATGGTATCGCAGGTTCGGTCTACCCGGCTGGACCTAGACTGAACCGAAGGTTCATGATCAGGGTTCAAACCCGGTCCACAAGGTTCATGGACCGAAGTGCGGCGCTACTAACCCTCCTGGCCGATTATTAAACGGTATACTTAATTTGCATTAAGCTACTACTATGCCTTGGGCACACTAAGGAAGGACTAACTCAAGTACGAAAATGGAACAAAATCCCATGAGAAAAGAGCAAGTGGAACAGTTGTTTTCAAGCTGTGTGGCGAACCTGATGCTGGCTAAAATCGGTTCATGGCACCTATAAGTATGTGAGCATCTTGTGAGGCGTTTAATGTAAACGGATAACCGATCTTTACCATAAGGGATGCTTTTTGAATGGCGCTCGCACTCAGTTATTCATCTGAGTGAATCCCTCCTGAGTTCAACTGGAGAAGCATCCTTGTTGAAGTATGCTCTTCCCTGTAACTCGAGTTTTCCATGATCTGGCCATTACTGGGGAGGTATCCATATTTATCAAAATCACTACTGCAATGGGATATATGCCTGTGCAATTACATTTGAATGTTATTCAGTGTGGCAAATCAATACAAAACACATTGAAACAAGTACGCATACGGAACTAATTATGGAATCACTAAACAAGATGTTCGGGCTATCTTGAGGCCTATATATATTAATCAGGATAAAGACAGCATAGAGGGACTGGATTGTGCAGAATACTGCACCAGATTCAATTAACGAAAGTAGGATATTCTGAACCTTTGTTCTTTGGTGTAATAAAGTTTCTTTCAAGACATTATGGTGACTCCTAAATGCGGGAAGTTGTAAGACTTTAAGACTTGCATAGTTGAATCGTAAAACAGCTACCATACCTTCCATACAATCAAGGCTGCGGCAAACAGATTATCACGTGTGAAAGTGGGCCATCGCGCTGTGCGCGTGGCAGGTATGAGTCCTGAAGGATGGATATTGCATGGAATCCTAGTTCTGTAAAGTACCTGTGCATTCAAGAACAAAGAAAAGGTCCGAAAATAGAGACTGAAAGAGATGGGAAAAAAAATTTGATGAAATCAAAGAATCGAGAAATAAGCGCTATTGACCATCTATGGACGATTCGGTTACTAAAACGGGACCGATACGGCATAAGCGCCCGTGAAAATCCGACCATAAGGACGAGTTTCCTCCATTTCATTCCGGACTCGTAAATGCCCATGCCCTGCCATCAGTGTCCGTTCTTTATACAAACTCAACGGACTGTAGAATTATGCGTCACTGTGGTGCGTCACGCGTTTTGGTGATGCGTCATGCCGGCATGCGTCAGCGTCAAATCAAAGTGCGTATAGCAAATGATGTACATTTATGTTTTAGTAAACAAAATACTATTTCTTACTTGTACGCGCAATGTCATTGAACCAATAATCTAGTTGTTTATGTAAGTTATTGCTTCCCCTTTCCCTCAGTGCGCTGGACCTCTCCACAACGGCACCATCAAAATTAGGCAAAAAATTGATGGGTTCTGATGTGCCCATAAAGGCGAAGAAAATATTTGTCGCAAGCTTTTCTGTCCCTTAAATACTTTTCTACTTGTAAGAAACATAAATAATTTAGGTGATTTTAATACTGAAACACCGCCGGGTTCGTAAGTTGAGAATTGGAGCCCGGGGCACTTAGTATCGAAGTCAACCTTCAGATAAGACGGGAAAAGTTACTACTCAAATCCTGCATCTCAGGACAATTCTGTTGCCCCAGCTTTAAACGGTACGGTTTGCTTGTACATTTAATCCACCGCTCGCTACTTTTGGACTGACCGGAGGTTGCATCCATAGTTCGCTAGCCCGTAACTCCATGAATCGAAACTTGGGGTCCGGTAAGTACCGTATCCTGGCGTCTACAGCTTTTGTGCGAAATGGAGGTTTGTCTTGGCCATTCAACAGAAGCACACCGCCCTTTAATCCAGGTTTGACATGATCATCTCGACCTACAGGCCTCCAGCACAAACTGTTCCCACAGTGGTCTCAAACTTTCTATTACCGACTGCCTCCGGTTCGATTTTACACTTAACAGGGGGTAATACGTCGAGTTCAAGTTGAATGATATTGATCATCTCCAGAGGCAGAAGTCCAATTATCAATGCAAAAGGGTTCCCACAGCGGGCTTAAGATCTCTGTTTCTCCCCGATGTTTGTAATCAAAATGATTCTCATTATACTCCACACAAGTGCGCAACTCTGGAAGTATGCTAAGTAGGTATGTCTCGAACTGAACAACATTTAGATATCAAGCTTCGTATGCTTCGCATTTATTTTACAGCTTTCTACCTCTGTAAGGCGATTCGAGAGAGGTATAAATATTCAACCTTTCACCTTGCATTTTTTTCAGCGAGTCACCTCACTTAGTACTCATACCATCATAATGTTTTTCAAAAAGAGTTTCGCCACTCTCCTCTTTTTGCCAGTGCCGCAGTCGCTAGGTTTTCAAGCTCTGCAGGTGCTGCTGCGGCCGCTAGGTTTTCAAGTTCTGCCATTGGCCAGGACGACACTAGCTCCCAGCCAGCATTCACTAGCTGTTCAACCATTGTATCTTCTAATCCAGATTTGAGTGGCAACGTTCAAAACGCTACCAATGATTTCCAGTTAGGTATGTAGCGCTCCTTGTTTTCTCGCTGTTCGCAATTTTAACCTCTTTTCTCATTCAGCTGAGGTAAAACTCCTCGAAAACGAGTACCCGCAGAGTTTTGCAGATGAACTGGTTGAGGTATCCTAAAGCTCTTTCTTCCGCCTTGACTGTAATAATTTACTAAGTAACTCACCTTTGTACAGCTCATCACTTACACGATTCAACCCAATGGCGATGGAACCGGCATCGCCACCACCGTCTTTCTCATTGGTGAAGTAACAAACGCCAACCTTACCTCGTTTGTCCAGTCCTGGGATGGACTCACTGCTAATGGACCCAAAGCGGTATGGACGATCGGGGATGTTACCTGTACCGTTGCTCGTGTGACTTGCAACTCTGTGACGAGTCCTACGCCTGCAGTCAGTAACATTACCGATGCGGGCAATGATCTTCTCGACGGTGTGTACCTGTCGTCCTTTTTCATCTGACCTTGGTTTTTGGTAAGGTCGCTAATTGTGATTGCTATACATTAGCTGAAGGACTTCAAGTCGTAAACCAATTCCCTTTTGAAACTGGTTTCCTTGTAAGTTCCATTCCGAGTTCTTCGCCAGGGGCTTTACCCTGCTTTTTTTCATTTTTTACAATCCTGAAGGTCTGATATCGGTGTTACTGACTTTGACCTCCTGTTCTTCACACTAGTTCGATAACGACGCAATCGTTGCTAACGCAGATGGAAGCTACAACATTACCTCTTACATCCAAGTTGGGAACGTTACGAGCGATCAGTTAATTCCCTTTGCGAATTCGTGGGTTGGAGAGACGATCAGTGGGGAGGAGGCGCAGGGGTTAGTTGAGGCGGGGAGTTGTTTTGAGTAGCAGGATTAGATGAGCTACACTGGGAGGGGATGGGTGAGGGATTAAAATTGGAATTGTTAAGGAGCGCTTTTTTTTTTTTTGATTATCTTTTGGTGCTCATTACTCAAATGATTGATTGAGTAAATGGACTTTGACTGATATATAGGCTTGGAATGTTGACAAATGCCTAAAACTTACATTCATAAGACATGATGCTATCTTGAATAAATCTTTTGCTCAGTACTTATACTTACCATATAGTGTTGCAGGTTCAGTCAGTTCCCACATGTTAGGACTAGCAAAGCTAGCCCTACCGGGAACTGCCTGTGGCATTGCTTGATCTTAGGGTGGTCTCCGGTAGTTACCAAAGATTGTGAACAATATAGTGGCAATGGATGAGTCTACCCAACTGAACCTAGACCAAACTGCAGGTTCATGTTCAGGTTCGAACTTGGTCCCCCACAGCATGGTGATATGGTTGCTAAGCCGAAGTTCCTTCTATGTCAATGATTAAATATCAATTTCTGCTATCCTCACACTACAAAATACAAAATTTGCATTAAGCTAGAGGGTCTTTGGCTAATACTAACACAAGTACGACATTGGAATGAAATCCCATAAAAAAGAGCAATCACAACAGCGATTTTCAAAGTTGTGTGGAAAGTCTGCTGAATCAAATCAGCTGAACACACCTATAAGTGTATAGACAATTTTTTGGGGCACTCTATGTAAACGGGTAACTGATGCCTTTACCATAAATAGTGCCTTTCAATTAGCACTCTCACTCCTTCCAGAGTTTGATTGGAGAAGCATACTTGAAGTATGCCCTTCCCTGTAACTCGAGCTTTCTATGGCCTGGCTGATATGGAAAGACTCAATCACTGGAGAGCTATCCGTGTTGATCAAAATGACCACTGCAATGGGATACCATGCCTGTGAAATCTTTTTTTGAATATCATTCAGGGCTGTCAAAGACATATCAAAACTCACAGAAGCAAGTACACATACAGAACTAATAATGGAATCACTGAACAAAATATTCTGGCTATTTTGAGGCCCATAGATATTGATCAAGGTGAAAACAGCATAGAGGGCCTGGACAGTGCAAAATATAGCACCAGATTCAATCAGTAAAAGTAGGATATTCTGTACTTTTGTTCTTTTGTGTAACAGAGTTTCTTTCATGACGTTATGGTGACTCCTGCACCCAGGGAACTGTAAGACTTTGATAACTGAAACAAATACCTTCAAAACACCTACCATGCCTTCCATACAATCAAGGCTGTTGCAAACATATTAATCACCAGCGATATCACAAGCGATAGCCAGTCTAAAATTGTGCCGGAGTTTGACAGAGGTAGGTACCGCACCTGGACTTCGATGTTATCCAGGATGCAATCTGCAGTACTGACCACTATACAGCGTCACGCAAAGAACTCAGTCAATTTGGCATCCATAAGCGTGTTCTGTTTACATACCAATATTTATGGTCATGAGAAGTGCAAGTGCAACCTCACAGTGTCTCTCCTGCTGGAATAAAACCCATGCTCTCCAAACCACAATAAAATCACTCAAAATCCCCTGGATAAAACAATCAGGCCATTGAATGGTAGAGAACTGAAAAATTGTACAGTAATGGTCGAGCTCCAACCGTCCATATATTTTGTCGGCAGTATTTTTCTGTCTGCTATCTGGCCTTTTTCTTCAAGTCCTGCAGGTACTTCCGGTTTTATTCCAAGCAACTCAACCTGATCTTGTATGAATGGGTATATGACATTGCCAAAGATATACCAAGTCAAGGCAGCAAATGTGACAGTCAGGCAGGCAAGAAGAATAGTTCTTGAATGTGTCCGGGATTTGGTTCTGTCAAGGTGAATCAACCAAGAGTTCACATTGTTAGAAATCACACCGGCATTGCTTACATTAACATGCGAGTAGCGATGAGTATTCCTAGAATACCCACACCTAGCCGGAGAAATTCATCGTTAATTGCACCGACATTAAAAGGAGCACTTTGGCCAATATTGAGCAGTACATACCAAAACCTGTTACCAACACAATAATCAATGATATTGTGTTAATGTAGATGTCTGTGGCATAACTGGCAATAGTCTGATGTTCGTTGGGAGTCATGAGTGACGACGCTATAGCGAGTCTTCATTGTAGTTCTTTGAACTTTCTTTTATACCGCAGTCTCTACTGCTCCGAGAGTCTGGTACTTGACGTATAGTTGGCCAACGCTAACGCGTGGCAGGACTCGTGCCCTTTTCAGTGACTGGAACAAATTACCTTGCGGATCCTGGATCATTGATCATCAATGTAATGAAAACTAACTAAAATTGTGTAAATTGCGAAAATTAGATCAATTCAAAATTGCCTGCCTTGGATCAGGCACAGAATCGTCAGAGCAGAAACTCGGCATTCCATTCCATGCACTCGTAATGAAGGTGAAGGAGATTTGTTGCTAAAACACCTCAAGTGAGTTGATAATCAGTCAGCTTTAGTTGAAACCCGGTATTTTGATAAAAGAATTATTTATTGCAGTAATGCCGATGCCCTGACATCAGCGCCCGTTCTTTATACAAACTCGAAGGGACCCGAACACGTACTTCACACCCATGTACACCAATGCTAATAATCGGGGATTATTGAATAAAAATAACATAGATAGGCACATAGCAATCCGAAAAAGACTCATCGTCTGTTTATTAAGATGTCGAAACGACTCAAAAATCAGGGTCTTTACTTACCTAGGGGCACGAATTGAGCTGAATCTACCCCGGCCCTATGTTACTATTCGGGGCTCAGTGAATTTTTACATTATTAATGAGATCGAGGACTTGGGATTTACAATTCATCCTGAGTTACCAAAAGGTACAGATACCGCATTGGCTTTTCATCCAGATACTGTTCATCAGGATCACTATAACATCGCCGCAGACTCATCAGCGGAGCACAGGGAATTCCGCCTACCAAAGTGGACTGACTTTCACACCATTGATAGAGGTACATGGTCACATACTTTCACCATACACCGCTTTTATCAACTTTGAAGGAGTGTGATGTCAGAAAGCCAAAGTTTCGCTGAGAGAAACAAGACGTTAGTTTTCATGCTGTGTGAAGTGAAGGCACGAGCTGAATTCTCCACAGCTGTCTATGTACGATGAAAGCGTAATGTTTATTGTTCACTCGTTTCGTGCTAGGAGTCCTAGCACGAAATGAACTTGAAGAGAAGCACATGAGTCGAAACTTTCATGCATTTCTGAATCTTTTTACCGCGATGACACTTTCACCCTGGGTAAAAGATAGAACTTCCAGACAAGTAACTTTCTAACGGCTTTTTGATCTGCCGACATTTTATTATTGGCGCTGTGAGAAGTTTCATCCAGATACTGTTCGCGGATCGCTCCACATTACCGCTGCTTCAGGAACACATCATCCAGGCCCAGGGAATTGGCTCGAGGTCGTCTTTTTGACTCCCTATTGTGGTTTCTAGGTTATCCGACCACGCATTTGTAATTACGTTGGAGTAGCAGAGTTGTCAGTAGGACAATGGATAATTAGCAATCAATTTTGGGATTCAAATGCTATCTCGAGCATTAGCCGCATATGTGACCCTGTTTTGAAGTTTTTCCTAGAGTATGATCCTAGTTATTAATGAGCTTCGACCAAGCGAAGGGAGGAAAGACCTGTTGCAGTTTCAACTTCCATGTCATAAGGGCATTTGACTACCACCAAAACAACACTGGCATATGCCAGCATTCACTCCATGGAAGACCGCAACAATGATAAACATGTCCAGGTAGCCTGAACTTTCCAAGACAGAATTCACAAAGGCTGCTCTGCGAGTGTACCTTCAACATTACACATATGCTTTCAATACCTTTTTGCTCGTTGTGGTTGTCAGGTTTGGGAAGGCATACTACCCGGTTGCATCAGCAAATTGGCAAAAGTATGAGGAATATGGCTCTATACATTTCATACACTTTCCATACAAGTATGGAAAAAAGAATGGTACATAGATCCCACACATGCCCTCAAGTGTATGGTGAGTATGGTACCTATGCTGCTTTCAAGGGCTTGCCATACACCTCATATCACTTTAGGGCACAAATAGGCAGGAAATGATGATAAAACCTCGGTAACAAACGAGGCCCTCCATATGTTGATCCGTGTTTGTGTAATAGGCGATACGGTTAGTAGCTGCCTCGGAAGGCGATTTGTCTCCTGTCATCATCTTCGAAACGCTAGAGCTTCGGAAAAGGTAAACACGTCGATCTGAAAACACTTCCTGCAAATCCTTACCGCACACGAAAAGGTGTCCTTTCACTCTCGCGGTGTAAACAAGACCCAGACCTGTTACTTCATTTGACAAGGATAACCGCGTGCTGTGCTGGAACCCTCAATTTTCGGAAATTATAAGCGAGGTAAGTAGTTGGTGCGGTGTCTCCATATCTTTTTATTCGCTTCCTGGTTTCCCAATTCATTCTATTCTATTTAATTTTTGTGTATATCTCTAAGCTCCTTCAGCAAACAAGTGGGACTTCCAAGCCAGGTCATACGCACTCATATCCGATCTACTCCCCAGTGCATTTTTCGACAGTACAGTGGGTATTCGTTCCATCCAATTTATGAACGAATCCGCTTCCACTTCTGAATGGCTCCGACATCCCTGGTACCTCTTCACCTTCCCGAGTGAGTTGTTACCTTCTCCTCCATGCAGCGTTTTGCTAATGAAGTGAAAAGCACCCATACTGATTACTTTCCCTCTACTCAAAAACAATCCCTCAAATAGCTCCGTTGACCCGTAGCATCTTTGTTTGAATGCTGAAGCAAGTTGGTCGGGAGAGACATTGAAAGATTGAGTTCATGCGACATTCAAACCACGTGTTTCAACTGTTTTTGACATAATCTTTTCGACCGTGAGCAAGGTAACTTCTCAATTTCTTCCGAATTGATTTTACCAATCAATTTTCAATTTTCAACGTCCAATGTTCAACGGGGGTCAGTCGGGGTGTTATCGATCGTCTCCTTCCAATGCAAGCGGTCCGCTCATTGGCTTCTTGCGAGGTATAAATATCAAGCTTCCAGTATGCATTTCCTCCCGTAGCCCACCTGGGCGAGACCGTCGCTATGTGATTCTCAAGGAGCTTCGTAGCTCGTCATTTTTCCTGGTACTACGGTCGCTAGGTTTCCGAGCTCTGCCTTTGGAATAATAGGATCAATTCCGCCTTCATAAGTTGCTCGTGCGTTGTATCTTCTTCTCCCGATTTGAGTGGTAGCATCCAGAACACTACCAATGATTTCCATCCAGGTATATAGCCCTCTTTTTTGCTCGCTATTTGGAATTCTTGTCCTTTTCTCACTCAGGTGAGGTATACCTCCTTGAAAACGAGTAAGTATGACCTGTGGTAGGCTCAAGCCAAAATCACTGGTCCACTTGCTTTGGAATCAACGACAATAAATTTTCACTGCTGGTAAATTATAATATCTTAAATCGCCCTTGTGGAGTGACACCCAGACAATCCTTTCAATAGTAACATGTACGTGTACCGAAGTTATTCATCACAAGTGGGTCCTTGCAGGGTTCGATTGGACTATTATGTGTCTGTTTGTTCTTACACACCAACATTGACAACCTTGAGAAGCACAAGTGAAACCTTCCAAAGCCTTTCCTGCTGAATTCAAACCTACGCTCTCTAAACCACAATAAAATCACTCAAAAGTACCTGGATAACAAGTTAAGCCATTGGATGGAAGGGGAACACATGCCGCTCACGGAAATTGTCAAAGTCCAACTTTGCATATAACTTACTGGTAAAGTTTGCTTTTGTGCTATCTGGGCATTTGCTTGCAGTCCATCCTGGACCTCTGCTTTGATTTCAACAAAGACTCGGTCTTCTACAAATACAGTCGCCACAGTTGCGAAGGTGTTCCAAGACAGAGAAATAAATGTTACAATCAGGAAAGCAAAAAGGGCAACTCTTGCATGGGTCCAAGATCTGATACACCTAACCCTCGGGTTCATCTAGATTAGGTTATTGAGTAGAAAGGAGCGAAAGATCTTGAAAACCATCCCGACATTACCTACACTAAGATGCGAGCAGAAATCAATAGTGCTAGCATGGTGAGGCCTATACAGAGTAAGTCAGAATCACAGTATGAAGGGAGCATTACCAGGCAACTCATACCAAAGCCAGTTAGTGACACTATGGTCAAAGATATTGCGTTCACATAGAAATCTGTGGCGTAAGAGGCAGTTGTTTGTTGTTCATCCGGAGTCATGAGTATAGTGAAAGGTTTTATCTCAAATTTTCTTTGCAGCTCTTCTCTTATACTACAGTATTTACCAGGTCATTCCGAATGATATTGATATTCAAAATGCGGTTCATTGTACGGGCCCCGATTCTCATCGAAGGGTCATCTATTATCAAAATGATTGTCCAGATGCATGATCAAGTACTGTCATTTAACATCCACATTCCCAGCATCACTCGGACATTACCTATAGGGAGACTGGGCTACGGCTAGGGTGAAATGGGTAGGGGCTTGATTAGGGGTGTGCGCAGCTAGTTTTGGAAGCTGACAATATTCTGCATGGTCTGTACTCTACGCTTGCTGCTGGGATAGATTGAATCCGACAATTAAATTTTGCAATTGGATTCTGACTGGGCACTGAGAATAAGCGACACAATATGTACCCTAGATAGTAAATAATTGCACAATTATGTATAGTCAGTTCCTGCAGCAGTTACCTGTGCGGCCGGGTTAAAGATCGTTGATTAGTTGTTACATTTTTCTTACAGTCTAATAATGATCTACATTTTGATCTCCCGGTGCTGTCTGATATTGATATCCATAATGGCAGTCACTTAATAGCAGTCACTTAATCTCACCTATGTGCAAAAGGTGCCTGGTAGTGACAAGAAGCCGGCTGATGGCTGATGGATGTACCAGTGGCTGATAAATTGTATCCCTCGACGTGACAGTGACACTTACCTTATTACACACAGTGTTTATGCGTAGTGAAATCGCTTAATGATTAATGTCAATCATCTGCTCAATGGAAATGATTGGGACTCGAGACGCAGAGGCGTATTTTCGCACCCATTGTGCGACTGTTCAATTTCTGGATCTTCTGCAACTTTCATAAGAACATCTTGTTTGGAGTTTGAAATTTTAGATTCAACGTAGGCTGGTCGAGTTTTCGAAATTCAGACTCGGAATCCAGAGTCAGCCAATAATGGTTCAATAGCGACAACTACACACCACCCTAATCGAAAGAATTTTCATCAAAGGAGTAGAATTACTTTTTGGGATGAATCAATACTACAAGTGAAACTGGGCCACCTTTCATCACTGCGCCGAAATTAAGGTTGACCAGCTGGTAACAAGCCATGATGACGACGCATCGGCTGGTTATATCTAGGCATTACAACTGCGCCGATTCGGACGGGTATACAGTAACCATATTAATGTCTGCCCCATTCTGGTCCAATCATTTACTAACCAGCTTGAGGAATATTGTCCAGCAGGATTCCAAATGGAACAGAGCTTTTGCTATTCAGAAATCGGAATCGCGATGATACCACGCCAAAGCAACTGGTTACTGGACAACCGTAGTTTTGACCTTTCAATGTTAAACTAGATATCTATGCTGTTCGACACCGAGACCAAGGAACTGATAGATAAGTGAACATTCGATTTATTTCTGAGGTTTAAATTAGACAATCAGACGCCCTACAACGACATCGACAGAAATGATATCCATGGCTCTTGATGAGTCTCCTATCGACTAAGCCATGTCGGGAGTTCCTCCTTCGGCAATGATCTGCAAGCGATGAAAAATTCTCCACAATTTTGGTACTAGTGTTTATCGACTCCACGACGTCGCTACGTAAATTCGATCCAAAAACTAGCGGCCCTGTTGGTGATCTTTCAGCGTTGACGTAGATAGTTCAATTCGAAGGACCTTACCACCCCCTCCTCTTCAAAGAATTTCGTTGTTGCCATACAATAATCATACTATAAGCATAGATAATCAAATAAGCTTCGAGCTTGGCATCTGGATACTCACGACGTCATTATGCGCAGGCATGGCATTCTTGCGTACCATATACGACTTTCCCCAGTCAATCAGTTCAATGGAGACGACTTTGTTCCCAGCCATAGTAATAAGTACATTGCCCAAATGACGATCGCTGCCAAGAACCAATTTTCAGGAAGCACTTGTATCGATGCCAGAACGTCTCACCCATGGTACACCAGCTTCTCTAGAGCTATACGAGCTACTTCTTGACATGTAAGCTCCTTGATTGCTTTGTGCATCCGGAGTCGCTCTTTGACGCTCGCTTCTTGATAGGGTTTCAGATCGTACAAATCAACTCCCTTTTTCTTCTTTAAGATGACGGCGGGAACCAATGGCGGTCCGATCTTCTGCAGACTAGGCTTCACGACTGACTTTACCTTATCCTTGATTTTGCCTGTAACACCGTGATTGGGATCTTCGATGAGACCCGCGGCCACTAAATCGTCCACAAGTCTGAGCGCTTTGACTTCACCGAAATTTTGATTAGTCACATCGTCAGGGTGCATATCCGGGAGACTGTCCGGCATGATTTTGACGAGTAAGCCATCGGCTACACCACCGTACTGTTGATATTCTTTGACTGTCCAGATCCCTCGGTTTTGCTTCGCGGACTCTGCGTCAAACTTCAAACGAGAACCGAGCTTCAGACCTTCCAACTGCGATGCTGAAAATTGAGAAATAAACAATGCTCAAAACTGCCTCAATCTCGAAACAAATACCCACAGAAGGCTTTTTTATCTTCCGCTGTTAGTATCTGAGAATGATCATATCTAGGACCTAACCAGGCCGGCCTTGTTAGTCTTGCTGAAACGTGGACTCGTTCCCTAAGCGGCACCCTCTCGATCCTTGTCTGTAATATAACCAAGTGAGCTTGGTATGTCGAAATTTAGCTGGAGTTATTTGAACTGCTTACCAGCTGATTAGCATCCTGGGCTGAGTACGGGACAGCGTAAACACCAGTGCTCGAAATGAATGCGAGAATATGACAGAGAAACGATGCGGAAATGAAACCCATCAATGACGAGGCAATTGAAATAAAACTCGGTTGGGGGCGTAAGGGGAGAAAAACTATGGCGAAGAAGGGCTACCTATTGACCTGCAAAAGGTATCGTCCGGCGATGGTTGAACGCCAACCATTGTCGGGATGGGATATTTGTACGACACGTACATGGGCCGCCGTTATGGTACGCATCGCCGGGATATGTAGCCGGTTAGGTACCCGATTGGGCGATTACCATCTTCCTGCAGCAAAAAATTCAGCCTGCGGCGGTTCTGCAAGCAATGACCAACATTGTAGCTATTAACAAACGTCTAGCCAAGTTCCATACTTCAAAGACAAAGTACATATACTAGGTACTAGTCTTAGCAGGCGAGGAATTTGATAGGCATCCTATCTATCGGCTTCTTTCGAAGTTGATCTGTGCTCCCGTTTCAAGCCGTGATTCAAGAGAACAAAAATAATATATCCGGTCACTTGCTGCCAGACATCTCGTTCACCGTACGTCTATATACCTTTCTCCGAGCACGTTCCATGTACATTATCCAATCAACGACGTCTTTCGGGTGTTACCTCTCGTTGGGGTGAAGCCTTTCAGCATTGCCTCAGTAGGCTATGATACGACGTTGCACTGTTAAAGACTCACATATCTGAACTCCGTCTGCGCAAAGCAATAATTATACTAAGAAAGCGGATGATCAGACGAGTCATCAAATGGGAACAGGCGAAGACTGACGGCATCATCTAGCGTGGGCATATGATCCTTGCGTACAGAACGCGCCATTCCCCAGTCAATCAGCTCGATGGAAACGACCTTCTTTCCAGACATAGTAACGAGTATGTTACCCAAATGAAGATCCCTGCCCGAGGAAAGAAAAAACTCAATAAGGGGGTAGTCAAGGAAGAAATATCGCACCCATGATAAACGAGATTCTGAACTGCGATGCGTGCTACCTCCTTGCACGTCAGCGCCTTGACTTCAGCCTCCAACTGGCGCTGTTCCTGCTCTGTCGCTTTGAAATGTACGTCGAGGTTGAACAACTCCATTCCCTTTTTCTTCTTCATGACAACAACACGAGCCATGGATTTTCCATCCTTCTGGGCATTAGACTTGACGATTGACTTGACCTTACCCTTGAGCTTGCTCCCAACACCCCGATCCGGATCTTCTATAAAGCCCACTGACACCAAATCGCCGATAAGTTTCAGGACCTTGACTTCGCCGTAATTGGCGTTGAGCGCCTCGTCAGGTCTCAAACCTTCGAGATCGTCTGCCATTATTTTTGCAAGGAGTCCATCCGCGGGGCCGTTGTATCCTTTGAGGTCTTTCACGGTCCAGATACCTCGATTTTCCTTTGCCATTTCCTTAGGGATTTTCAATCGTGAACCGAGTTTGAGGTCCTTCAATTCTGACGCTGATAAATGTAAGGTAAACGTTTGCCTGATTTGAGTAGAGATACTCAACAAAAAACCCTCTTATCTTGCGGCGTCAGCATTTGAGGATCGCTATATTCAGGCCCAAGCCAGGGTGGCAGGTTTTCTCGAGTTGATATGCGAGCTCGACTGCGATGGAGGATGAGGTCGCGTGTTATCTACAGTGGCCGCGACAATGTGAGATTTGTACATGGCCAAAACAGAAGAATACTCGCCGGCTGATAATCATCTTGACTTGAATACGGTACGGCATAGACCGCAGTGCTCAAGCTGAGCGCGAGAGCGAACAAGGCGGGTGACGTAGATAGGAAACGCATCGATGGCAATCAGAATTACTTTTGCTCAATGTTGTAGGATGATGAGGATTAGGGAAAGGAGGGGTCACCTTTTGGCCAGCAAAAGGGTATCGTCCAGCGATGGTTCATCTGAGCTTCGCTACGAAGCAGTATTTGTATCTTAAGCACGCAGGGTCGATGTGGTGCGCGGGGTTCCGGCCAGATTTGCAAAGTATCAAGATTGGTATCGGTTAATCAAGTTTTCCGCTCTCTGTTCGGCGTCAAATATCTGAATACAGCCTCATTATGGTGAAACATCAATAGTGCGAATGACCTCAAGACATACTCAACGGACGAATGAGCAAGGATGAAAAAAAAAGAAAAAAAAAGGAAAAATAAAGGACGAAAAGAATCAGCGTCACTTGAAACCGGTTAAGGCCTTCGAGTCGGATCACCAAGTGGGAGAAAAAGTATATCCGGCGAGGGGTCCTGCAGTGTTACATGTATCACAGAGGTGAAAATTGATGCATGTCACCAGAAAATTTGAGCCACGAGCGACTTACGCCAAAGGCCTGAAACTTGGCTCATATTGCAGCTCATGATGTTCGTTAGTATATCTAATTCAAATATAAACGATTAAGAAAAAAGAAAAAGGAATTTTTGTATGTGAAGTCAATCGTGAATGCGTTCCAAGGATTCGAGTACATACAGACGCGGTAGCAGACCCCATTCCGACAATTGCTATAGAGTAACTTCTATACGATTTCGTTTTGTTTCGTCGCATTTTGATAAAAGGAATTTAGAGTACCAACCGTCCATAATCTATCGCTCTCTACCCCCGAGGGCCCATTAAACAACCATAGTCGCATGAACAACTCCTTTACGCCCGATATCCACAGCGCAATGTTACCCATTTGCGATCCACGCGTGAGCAAATCGACGTGGATGGCGAGAGCGGCGGGACGATCGAGAGTTTCCAGAGCTAAAAAAGACAGAATGAGCACTTGCTCAACGAAGACGAAAAAACTCGATCAATGCTCACCTCCAGTCAGGACTAGCAACTGATCTACAACAGACCTCGACAGCGTCTCACAGTTCAGTGCATCGAACAGCGGGTTATTCCGGCATTCCAGGTCGTCGACTTGGCGTTTTTGGGCAGGCTGTAGGTAAAAGGAAGAAGAGACAAAGCCGAAGGCGTCAGTGCGTCTTGCACAACCCACAACAATCCAAAACTCACCAGTACACTACTCCTCAACCTTTCAATCTCTCTCGAAACAACCTCGTACGCTGGTCTTGCATAGTCGGGGATATGACTTCTATCGCAGGGAGCTTTCAAACACAGGGAGGAGGAAACTTCACGGGGCACCCTACCCGTAGTAATACGCGCAGGACGCTGAGGTAGAGGGGGAAAATTGGCCATCAAATAATCTAGCAGTAGGAGGAATTAATGGAGAAAAGGACACATTCGGATTGGCATTGGGGAATGGAGAAGTTATTGCAGTCGGTTTCACAGTCGAAATCTGGCTGATTGGGTTGACAACCCATGCACTATCGCCTTGTTTTGGTACAGGAGGGAGTGTGGCTGGAGGTGCTCGGCCGTGTGGTAGACCCAAGGGAGGTTGCTGTGGTTGGTTTGTACATAGCCCTAAACTAACTGATTGAACCTAAATAAACTGATAAACTAGAGTATTGAGATGCTCACCTCGCGGTAGCCTTAACAACATCCCATAGCCCATTCTGTCTTGGAGCATTGTTTATCGAGAAAGTCTGGCGCCCAAATTTCAAGGTTGGCTGAACGCTCGTCCAAGGCCCCGGCGACTGTCCCAATGGCTAGTAGGTAAAAAAAGTGTAAGAAGACAATGTAAGCGTCGACGTGGTATAAATGTCCTTTAATCCCATTGTAGCGTGTTGGAAGGAAGTAAGAAAGAAAAAAAGATATGGAGTCGAGTGACATGATTATGGGCGCTAATTACAAGTATCGGACAGGAAGCGCCCAAGCTGCGATTCCTTTGGTCAGAGATAAGTAGACTTCGTGAACTAAAGTACTTCAATCTCAATCAATGTTTCATCTCTACTCCTCAATGTCCATCCGATTCGGTGATTTCTTTACCCGACCCAAAAAGAACAAAAAATGATTCAAATTTTGAGCCACAGGGGATCGATTGATCATCTAATTGCAATGCATTACCTAGTAACCTATCAATGGCTCTCGGCCATTCCACATCAGTTATCAAAGGGTGGATCCACAACTTGGGAACCACAAACTTCAAACAGGAAAGAAAAAAATCAACAAAGACAAAGACAAAAACAAAAACAACAAAAAAAGCCTCTGTTGCCGAGTTGTATTCTGGTGAAGAGTTCCAACACAGTGGCAATGTATAGTGATTGTAACAAACAGTGTCTGGATGGGCAACCCACTATCATCAGTGCTGGTGCATCTCGGTTCCCGGATATTAGTGTGAAGTTTGTAATCTCTCAATGGAGGTGACTGGCCAACTCCTATGTTTCAATTGGTTGCCGTGGAAGCTTTCACGTTTCATCTAGTCATTCACTTGATGCGATAGGGAAAGAAGCTTTAGAGAATGATGGCTTGAAGCTCTCAGTTTCTTTTCATATATTCTTGAATGCTCACTGATGGAAATTCATTGCCAGTCATTATGGCTGCTGAAGTTCAACTCCTTTGGTTTTCAAGCAACATTTTGCTTTGCTTCTGGATACGTAAGGCACTGGATTTCGTAAGTTGTTAATCATCTCACCATATGGGTCTGTTGTGCATTGACATATGGCGGTTTCTGTTATCATGAATCAAAAGTTCTTAGTAAATGCCAAAGTTGGGTCTACATTGCTTTCCAAGAAGTGTTTGATTCCTTCAATTCCATTGATTGAAGAGTATCAACACTTGAGCAGTGTCGGTGGTGATCTTCTTAACAAGATTAAGAGAGCAGGTTGGCATGACTTGAATATATCAATTCTCTTAAGGTGATTTCAGCAGTGAAGGTTACTTCCAGCATCATCATACCAGATTCCCGGAACTCTTCAAACTGCGGTATAAAAGAGAGTTCAATGAGGTACAATAAAGACCAGATATCGCGTCTTTCACCTTACTCATGACTCCCGAGGACCAACAGGCCATTGCCTCCTATGCCACTTCAGTCTCTAATAATACGATAGCTAATATTATTGTGGGAGCAACCGGCTTTGGTATGTACTGTAAAATTGTTCAAAGTCATCTAATCGGTGTGTTCATGAATCTCTTTGGCAAGGCGGTAGTATTCTCGGAATACTCATTGCTATTCACATGCTAGAGTAAGAAACACCAGTGAGGCTTGAAACATTGTTAATGCTTGCTTGGGGCTCCTCAATAGAACCAAGGCTTGGACCCAATCAAGAGTTGCTCTTCTTACTTGCCTGGCTATCTCATTTGCTTTCTTCACTTGGGCTATCTTTTCCGATGTGATATTTGCACTCATACAGATGTGGGTTGACTTTTTTGAAGTAAGACCAGCGCTAGTGGGAATAGCAGCTAGAAAAATTTTGTATATGGAGAGTTGGGATTTAACAATTCCTGTAAGTTTGTTGTTTGTCCCTCATTCTGCTATTTAATTGTTTTATCCAGGGCCTTTTGAGTGATGGCATTGTGGTTTGGAGAGCACGGGTTTTATTTCAGCAGGAAAAGTATTACAAGGCTGCACTTGTACTTCTCATGATTGTCAATGTTGGTGCGTAGGAATAAACTTATAGATATTCAAGGCTAAATTGATTAAATCATTTGTCTAACACCATATAGTCATCAATATTGCAGATTGTATACTGGATAACATTGAAATTGGGGTGCTTGTGTCAGGCTCTGCCACAGTCTTGGACTGGTTATCACTTGTGGTGTCATTGGTGGTTAATATGTTTGCAACAGGCTTGATTGCATGGAAGGCATGGCAAGTACTTTCAGCTATGGTTCTGCAATTCTTACAATTTCTGATATTCAGGAATCACTATTGTTTCATGAATGAAGCTGCATTACACAGAAGAACTACAGTTCAGAATATTTTACTCTTGCTGGTTGAATCTGGTGCTATATACTGCACAATACAAGTCTTTTATGTAGCATTTATTGTGCTGAAGATATATGGGCCCCAGGATGACTCAAACATAATGCTCCTTGTTGACATTTTTAGCAGCCTATTTGCTCTGGCTACTGTGAGTCTTGCCACCTTATTACAGACTCAACTTTGGATATTCAAAGTCAATTTCACAGGCATGGTATCCTATTGCGGTAGTCATTTTGATCAACATGGATAGCTCGCCAATAATTAATTCTATCAACCAGACAGTGGAGTGCTCTTTCAGGGAAGGGCCCATCCCAAGTAGTATGATTGTAGAATCCAACTTCAGGGGAACCCAATCAGAATGACCAAACCAAGTGTAGTGCCAATTGGATGGCTCTATTTGCTGTGAAATAATTTTTTATGAACTGACAGTGTTAATTGTATATATTGTGTTGTAACTTCTCCATCTGTACACCAAAAGTTGTATGAACGCAGGAGTTGCACTATGACTCATTCTCAGCTTGGAAGTACGGCGTTGGAATTTATCTCCTTCAGGGACTGTCCAGATTTGTGCAATACCGCCTCAGTATGGTGAAACGTTAGCACTGCGAATGATTCCTACAACTTCAATGAACGAAAGAGCAAGGAAGAACAAAGGGAAGCATAAAAGAATCAGTTCCAATGCGATAATTTGCAATCGGTTAAGGCCTTCGAGTCGGATCGCCCAGTGGAAGAAAAAGTATATCCGTCGAGGGGTCCTGCGGCGTTACGTGTATCACAGGCGGAAATCGACCCCATATCACCACAAAAATTTAAGCTGCAAGCGACTTACGCCAAAGGTCCGATACACTCAAGCGTTGCAACTCAACACGGCAATTTCAGAAACAAAATATTAATTCTTATTGAGAAGAAAAAAAGAATTTTGTACGCGAAGTCAATCGTAAATGTTCCGAGTATTCGAGTACATAGACGTAGTAATAGACCCCTTTCCGACAATTGTTATAGAGTAACTTCTACACTACTTCGTTTCGTTTCGTTTCGTCACATTTTGATCAAAGGAATTCAGAGTACCAACCGTCCATAATCTATCCCCGTCTACCCCCGGGGGTCCATTAAACAATCACAGTCGCATGATCAACTGCTTCACGCCCGACATCCACAGTGCAATGTTATCCGTCTGTGATCCACGCGTGAGCAAATCGACGTGAATAGCGAGAGCGGCAGGACGATCGTGAGCTTCCATGGCTAAGTAAGGAAGAATGAGCACTCAGTCGATGGAGACAAAAGATCTCGATGAAGACTCACCTCCAGTCAAAACTAGCAACTGGTCTACAACAGACCTCGACAGCGTCTCACAGTTCAACGCATCGAACAGCGGGTTAATCCGGCGTTCCAGGTCGTCTACTTGGCGTTTTTGGGCAGGCTGTGGATAAAAGGAAGAAGAGACAAGTCAGTAGATCCCGCACAGCCCACAATGATCCAAAACTCACAGGTACACTACTCCTCAACCTTTCAATCTCTCTCGAAATAACCTCATACGCTGGCCTTGCATAGTCTGGGATATGACTTCTATCACCGGGAGCTTTCAAACACAACATAAACAAACAAATCTGGACGATGAAACTACGTGACTTACGATATTTTGGAGGTGGAGGTCCAGCTTTCTGAGGTGGTGCACGAGCGGGGGGAGGAGCACCGGCACCAGAGGGACCACCGGGAGGGGGAGGACCTCCTGAAGCACTTACAGGCCTACCAGGTTGGGGAGGAGGACCGCCAGGACCAGGTCTAATAGCACCCGGAGGAGGGGCGTACGGTCCACTCGGCGGCGGCGCAGCTGTTGGAGGTGACTGCATTCCAGCGGGCCCCTGTCCCTGTCCCTGTCCAGGAGGAGGAGCGTATGGACCAGAATGTGGCTGCATAGGCTGCATCCCTTGCATCGGCGGAGGGGTAGCGCGAGCATAAGGCCCGCTAGGCGGGGGCGGCATTTGTCCCATTTGAGGAGGAGGCCGCCCGTATTGTCCTTGACCAGGTGGAGGTGGAGGTGGAGTCTGTCCAGACATTGGACTTCCTCTCGTAGGTGGAGCTCCAAACTGTGATCCTTGCGGAGGAGGCGGCTGATGCATCCCGCTGCCAGCAGGAACGGAAGGCGATCTTACTCCAGCTCCAGTGGGTGGAGGCGGAAACCTTCCTTGAGGGGGAGGAGGAAGGTTCGCAGGGGGCGCTCGACCGCCAGTAACACTCGCGGGACGCTGAGGTGGAGGAGGGAAATTCGCCATCGGTTGTTGCTGCCCACCAAACGATCCGCTAGTAGGAGGACTTAATGGAGAAGGGGACACGTTCGGATTCGCATTGGGGAACGGAGAGGTTATCGCAGTCGGTTTTACACTCGAACTCCTGCTGATGGGATTGACAACCGGAGCGTCATTCCACCCACCATTGTCTCGCTTGGGAGGAGGAGGGAGTGTCGCTGGAGGTGCTCGGCTTGGTGGTGGACCCAAGGGAGGCTGCTGTGGTTGGTTTTGGACGGCATGGGGAACTTGGGGCCCGGCGTTCATGTTGGTACCATAGGGATTATAAGCAGACCCGGCGGGAGTAAACGTATTCGCAGCTGCTGGCGTGAACGTGTTCGTCGACTGAGGAACACCATACGGTCCTGGAGGAGGAGCAACGGGAGAAGGACCCGTCTGACCATGAAGCCCAGGGGAAGGCCCAGTTTGACCATAAGGTCCGGCGTGTCCAGCGTGTCCAGTTTGACCATAAGGTCCGGAGGAAGATCCAGTTTGACTATAAGGTCCAGTGTGTCCAGGCTGCTGTCCATAAGGCCCATTCGAGCCCGCCGAAGTCTGGTAGGTGTTCGTCGGTGGCTGGTAACCACCAGCACCAGCAGCGAGACCATACGAAGCCCCAGCAGGTGCCGCAGGAGCAGGAACGGACGGATACCCACCCCTTCCAGGCTGTCCATAACCGCCTCCATACGCAGCCTTCGAAGTCGACGCTCCAACATTACTCGGGACCTGGGTAGCGGGAGCCGTCGCACCAATCAACCTCTTCCTCGCAACTTCCAAATCCCCACTTCCCACACCGACTCCCGCACCAACACCGACCACGACCGCAGATCCCTTGAATCCCTCTGGAGTCAACTTGACCACCTCCCTCGCCTCCTTCAACATTCCCTGCGACGCCAAAACCTCCGCATACTCCACATACCGCTCATACAACCCAGCCAACTTGTACGTCTTCGCCACATCCGACGACGCACTCCCACCCGATGCCAAATCCCCATCAACATACTTGGTCGCCTCCCTAAACACCGTCACCTTCTCAACAAACGTCTGCAACGCATACGCATGCGCCGTATACCTCGACCCAAACAACCCCTCCCCAACCAACCTCTCCTCCTCCTCCACCATCTCCTCCAACCAAATCCCCACCAACCTCTCCAACCTCGCAGCAGCAAGGTACGTCAACGTCGCATACTTCCTATACTCCACCACCTTCTCCCGATCATCCGCCTTCCCAACCGTATACTCAAACTCCAACCGCCTCCCAAGCTGCTCCACAAGCCCCGCAAACTCATCCCCAGACCGACTCGCAAACGTACACAACACGACAAACACCTCCTTCCACTCTCCCAACTCCGCATTCTGCACAACATCCGCCAAATCATTCGCAACGATGCTCTCCAAAAGCCTCAAGTAACTCGGCGTTCCGGCCCCCGACGCACCGCACCGCTCAAAGTACACCTTCTGCGTCTTGGCTAGGAGCTCCGGACCACCCCTAACAGCCAACACCAACGCATCGGCATACCGCTCCCCAGCCAAACACAACTCGACGGCACTCCCAAAGTCGCCGAGGACCAAAGCCTCCGTGATTAACCGCTCTGCAGCAGTCGATTCATCATCCCCATCGCCGGCAGGGTAAATCTTGAACGTCGTACTTTTCAAAACCTCCGAAGGAGCGACACTCGAAGGTCTCGAGCCAATCGTGGCAGCGACGGACGAATCGATGGGGTAGTTGGTATGCGGGACAAGAACCTGTTGTTGCGTCGCCCCTCCTCCTGCTCCTACGTCGACTCCTCCAGTGGCAATGGCGGAAAAGAAATCATCACCCGCAGGAGCATCACCTCCAGCTCCACCCTCGTCTCCGAAAAGCGAAGGCGCGGTCGTCGTCGACTCGGTCTCCGCAAGCTGCGTAGCACCCGAAGAAGTCGTCGTGGCAGCATCAGAAGCGGCGCTGGTGCCACCCGTACTCCTCTCCGACGGGGTTTTTTCGAAAAGACCCGTACTTTCGGGTGAAGAATGGCCGTCGGCTTCACGAGCAGAGGTTGCTGGACCACGCTCGAATTCAGGTTCGAGAAACGAAACCACAGGAGGTTTCATTTCCGCTAGATCCTCCTCCTCTTCTTCCTTGTTCAAACCCTTCATCTTCAGCTTCTCCACAGCCTCCGCAATCCTCGCCTTGACTTCGTCCTTCGAAAACCCAAGCAGCATCACAAGCTCATCCCTCGACTCTGCTTGATACATACTCAGCAAAGCCTTCCAAATCTCATCATCACTCTCCTCGCCATCCTTGTTAACCTTCCCCTCCGCAAACGCCTTTACTCCCTGACTCTCGATCGCATCTTGCAATTCCTTCGCCCGTCGAACGATCTCTTCTTCGGTAACGACATTCCTCACGTGAATCGCACTCGACTGGTTCTTCCCCGCCGCCGAAGGCAAATTCGAGACAGTAACCAACTTGCCTCCGAAGCCAAACGAGGACGCGACGGGTCGGCGGAGCCATTTGGGAGGTTGTTTCAGGGATAGAGTACCTCCCCCGCTGGCCCCTTGGGAAGACGAAGAGGTTCCGGAGACGTCAAACACATCAGCCCCGTTCAGAGGAGTTGGCACAGCCGCAGCAGCAGCTGATGCAGATTCGTTGGTGGATTGAATGGAATGGATACCAACTGTGCCGTCGAAAAACGCGCTGGCGAGAAGATCGGGATTCCGTGGGCACCATTCGACTTGGAAAGCCCAGTTGTCCGCCGAGGGGAGCTGAAACACACAAAAAATAAAGAAAACAAAACGAGTTAGGAAACTAGGAATTTGAAGCGAATAAAAAATCATGGACACGCCATATCACTTACCTCGCCTATAATTTCCGAAGACTGAGGGTTCCAGCACAGGACTCGGTTATCCTTGCCACATGAAAGCAGAAGGTCCGGATCCTGTTTACACCATGAAAGCGACAGGACACCTTTTTCGTGTCCGGTAAGGATCTTAGAGGAGAGTCATGAGATCGACGCGGTTTGAAACATAATAAAATTTCGCTTTACCTTTTCCGGAGCTCTGGCGTTTCGGAGATCCCAGACCATAATAACGGGAGACGAGTCGTCTTCCGATGCAGTCACCAGTCGCGTCGCCTATTACATGTAGAGAGAAATTAACGAACAGCAATAAGATCTTAACCTTCGTTTCACATACATTATCGGGATGCCAAGCGATGGCACTCATACCTCTCCTACCTCCAACCGCAAGACCATTACCATGAGACGTTTGACCAGCCAAGGTCCCCGCGCCACCGCCATAAGCCAACGCGACAACCTCGCGTTTACCTCTCAAATCCCAAACAACGGTATAGCCTGTACTGCTGGCGCCGGCGAGGACATACTGAACTTGCTGATTCCAAGCGACAGAGGTAATTTCGTCGAGTTTGGTGGATCGAGTGCCCGGCGTGGGTGTATATGGCTTGGAAGGGTCTTTTAGATCCCAAATGTACACCTGTGAAGAGAGCGAGCGAATTAACGATATGAATCTGTGCAGACAGAAAGAGAAATTAATTACCTCGCCGCCAGTTGCACCTGAAGACAACAGGCTGGTTTGAATGGGATTAAAGTCCAGCGCTCGAACGGGTCCAGTATGTTGGTTGTTTCGAAGTATGAGCGAATCAGTCGAACTATCAGTAATCGTCATTACAAAAAGCCAAATGAAAACTAAAGATATACACGTACCCTGCTCCAGCAAGAATTTTTGACGGATCCCAAAGCGCCAACTCGCCGTTTTCCATACCAGCCGCAATTACACCTTTAGGTCTACTCGTGTCTACGTAGCCCCAAGTTAACCGATTGAACCTGAGTACACAGAAACATTAATAAACTAATAGACCAAGCTACGAACATACTCACCTAGCGGTATCCTTTACTACACCCCGTGGCCCATTCTGTCCCGGCGCACCCAAATCGAATTCATGTTTATCGAGAAAGTCTGGCGCCCAAATTTCAAGTTGGCTTTCGTTACTGAACGATTCGTCCAAGGCCCCGGCGACCGTCCCAGTGGCCAGCAGGGGAAGAGACGCGTAAGGGGACCATGCGAACGTCGACGTTCTATGAATCTCCTTTAATTTCATTGTAGCGTGTTGGAAGGAAGTAGGAAAGAAAAAAAAAGATATGGACACGTCGAACGAGGCAGTGTGTCACATGATAATGCGCAATCGGGCGCTAATTACGCGTATCGGACAAGAAGCGCCCAAGCTGCGGTACGGCTCGAATTTTTAGTTTCCAATAACTTCAAACCACGGCCATCCCTCACTCAAAAGAAAAAAAATTTATACCCTGCCTTTACAGCAAGTGCGTAAGTCGCGCTATATCTCGAGTTTTGTAAGTAAGCGTACAGATATACAACCTGAACTCTAATCGATCAATCTTCAACTTCGAATGTCGACCTCGAAGCGGTCAGGCGGCATGCGCCTAAAAGGACTTGAGCCTACGCACCCAACGCGTAATATACCCTTAATGACTCGGCCATTCCGGCTTATCTCGACGCGTTCACAATTAGCCTTCGCGAGCTCCAAAGTACTTCAACCTCGATCAGCACTCAATCTCTTGCTTCTCGGTGTCCTCCGAGTCGTCGAATGATATACCCTAAGAATTGAAATTCGAACTCACGACCTGTAATCGTCTAATTACCCATTACCCATTATAGATTGGTTACAAAAGTGTAGCCGGATAAATTGAAAATCACAAAGTGCAGAAAAGAAGGCAAAACACAGAATAGCCTCCCGTTCAGGGTTGTGCTGCGGTGAAGAGCCCCACTTCCAAACCCAATGGCAATGTGGAATCATCATTCTAATGACCGGTGTCTTCACAGATGAATCATGATGTACTACCGTCAATGCCGTGAAAGACTGAAAGTCGGTGTATTTGGGTTTCTAGACACCCTAACAGTGTGAAGGGACAGGTATTCTCTCTCAACTAAGGTGACCGCTCATCCTCTCATGTTCAATAAGCTGTTATAGATATTGTTCGGTTTCATCTGGTCATCAGCCAAAATTGTGAGGGAGGGAAGCCTTTAGAAGGATGGATCAGAAGTCATCAACACTCATAGGGAGCCAACATTGATGCATGACAACACTCATGCCATTTTCTGCCATGGAAACAAATTGGTGGAGCTTTCTCAGATCTGTGCACATTGCAATAATTAGACCAATCCAACATTGCCTGTCTTGGATCAGGCACAGAACAGTTAACATGTAAACTTGGCACTGTTCCATGCACTCATATCATTCCATACACTCAGACCCAAAATTCAAACTGCGATATAAAAGAGAGTTAAAGAAGTCACAATAAAGACCAGAATCTTTCACCTTACTCATGACTCCCACAGAACAACAAACTATTGCCCTCTATGCGACTAACATCTACCAGAACACAATATCTCAAATTATTATTGTCCTAACTGGATTTGGTACGTAGTGCCCAATATTACTCAAAGTTGGGTATTTGATGTGGACACAATTGATAATGGATCTCTCCGGATAGGTGTTAATATTCTAGGAATACTCGTTGCTATTCATATGCTAGCGTAAGAAATGCCCGTATAGCTTCTATCTAATATTGTTAAATCTTACCTGCGGCACCTGGACAGAGCCAAATCCTGGACCCGTTCAAGAGCTGTTCTAGCTGCCTGCTTGATCATTGCATTTGCTGCTTCAACTTGGAATGTCCTTTCTGGTATTGTAGTCACACTCACACAAGTCCAGGTTGATTTTGTTGGAATAAAACCAGAGGTAGAGGGAGAATTGCAAACAAAATATTGGATAGATATCATAAAGAGTTTACCAGAAGCTCATATGAGCAGTTGGAGTCTAACAATTGCTGTAAGTTTGCTATGTTCACCCCTCATTCAAATTTTAATGGCATGATTGTTTTATGTAGATACTTCTGAGTGATTTGACTGTGGTATGGAGAGCATGGGTTTTGTTTCAGCAGGAACGGCATTACAAGGTCGTACTTGTGCTTCTCATGATTGTGAATGTTGGTACGTAAGAATACACCTATAGAGGCCAAATTAATGGAACCCTTCATTGAACACCACATAGTAGTCAATATTGCGGATTGCATCCTGGATGACATCGACATCAAAGTAATTCTCGCAAACTCTAGCACAGTTTTAGACTGGTTGTCACTTGTGGTATCATTGGCAGTGAATATATTTTCAATGGGCTTAATTGCATGGAAGGCGAGGCAAGTACTTTCAAGAGTCTTGACTTCAGTTATCCAACTCTTACAACCCCCCATATGCAGGAATCACTATTATGCTATGAAAGAAGCTACTTTACACAGAAGAACAAGAGTTCAGAGTATCCTACTCCTACTGATTGAATCTGGTGCTATGTTTTGCACAACACAGGTCCTCGAAACTGTCTCCACCCTGCTAAATCTGTATGGGCCTGTAAATGACTGGAAAATTTTGTTCTTTAATATTTCTGGTAACATATTGGTGCTTGCTTCTGTGAGTTTCAGTTTTCTTTAGGCTCAACGGATATGAAACATTAAATCCGTAGATATGGTATCCTATTACAGTCGTCATTTTGATCAACATGGATAGCTCACCAGTAATTGAGTCTATCCGTATCAACCAGACCATGGAAAACTCTGACATTCAAGGGCACATGTCACATATGATTGTCCAGTCAGACTCTGGAAGGACCCAGTCAGAATGACTGAGTTAAGGGGCTGATTGAAAGGTTCCACTAGCTTTGAAGTAATTGTTTCTTTATTTATACAGTGTTGCATTTTACTATTACTGTATATATTTTAAAATGTGTTACCTACTGCTCACTGATGTTTCATGGATACCTGAGTGGCATTCACTATGACTTGTCCTATTGTTCTGGACTGTAATTATTACCGTGAACAGATTTAAAACAACTTCACAAAGAAAAATAATTAAAGCTGTTACAAAATACCTTTCATGTTTCTTTTTAACTTCAATTGATGAGTACTAAGGCACAGCAGTTGGTCATCAATTTTGAATTCTAGGAAAGATTACTACTATCAGTTATTGATGGTCATTTAAGCATGACAAGTTATGAAATACACTTTCCATTGCTCAGAATGGAGTGGTACTTACACTTAGTTAACAAATGAGCTTTCAGCACATGGTACCAATAGCTTGATTACTCTGCCATCACCATATTCCTGCCTATCAGAAGTTCCTTTCTTAATAGCTTCTTCAAGCTAGGGTTGTGCATGGTTGGGTCGGGTCATGAACCCTGGGTTTGGGTGAGGATCAGATGGGCCAGTGTAAGTTAAAATTCTGATCCTGACCCAAGCTTTGGGGTTTGATCAGGGTTGGGTTGGGTCTGGTTAAAGTTAGGGTTGACGCAGGCTGTAAATTATTTTCTGACTCTGAGCAAGACACAACAAGTGCAAAATTTGTTATATACAAGCAAATATTTTATCAACAACACATTATTAGGCACATAGCAGTCCTTATCTTTAATTCAGGAGGACCAGAACTATGCATGACATAAGAGATTGAAGCCAAAGAGAGTGACCATGTGTTGAATAATGATTCATCTCCCAGTGCCCACCTTAATGTAGCATCTTGGATGGAATTTCAGTTAATAAAGGAGTGACTCCTGGCATAGCAACTGCAGACAATGGTATTATAATTATTTGCATCAGGAAAAATACTTATAGCCCATGACACCCCTCTCATTCTTGAATTTTCTGTAGTTTTACCGCCCATGAATATGGAGCCCCAATATTCCCTAAGAAGCTAAGTATTGGTTGCAAATTTCAATTATGAGTATTCCTGAACATGTTGAGAATATCCTCGGTGCCATGCGTGTGGCGTCGTGCACCGGCATGGAATGCCTCTATGTGATATACCTGCTCTCCAATCTTGTGGTGCAATAGAATGCAATCACACCCTGAATCAGTCCAGCGTTCGAGATCAGGAGATCTCCCCAAAAACATCAACTCGTCCGTATAGTTACAGTCGCACTGAAATCATGAACTCAATACATTGAAAAGTGCATCCAATAACCCATCTTCTCATACAGAACTTGCTGTCCGCACCACGAACCGCCTCAAAGTTAATCAATTGCTGCCCAAAAATCAAATGCCAAAGTTCCACTGCTCCAGGTTGACTCCAGATTCACCATCGAGAGCAAGCAATTTGATCCTCAAGCTACGCTAACGCGTTGCGGTACTCGTGCCTTGTTCAGTAATTGGCTTCCTTGGATCATCGAATATAATGAACGCTAGCCAAAATTATATAGATTACAAAATTTAGAACAATTCAAGATTGCCTGTCCTGGTCCTGGATATGTCACAAAGTCACCACCACAGAAACTCAGCATTCCATTCACTATATCATATATATTGGAAAGCTTGAAAACTTTCTACCATAAGATTTCGGAGTCCTTTGTGACTTCCATAATTGTCTGTACAAAATGTTTATTCGGGCCTACCAACCCCCTACCGGGTAAGCACTTCAATGGTCAAAAAACCATTGACTGAACACTTGAACAACTACGCTATACTAATCGCTGCTGGGGCGTGTTATTAGCTGCCTCCATAATTCCAATGCTTTCTTCTCCTCCTTGTTGCCATTCCGAGCTAGAAAACAGAGATAGAAGTTACACTATGATAGAAAGATATTTAAGAATAGCCACTTACGGATGTCAGTGTCATCATCTGGCATACCCACAGTTACCATTGCAATCGAACTTAAGACAGGTTCGGTAAGATAAACTTCCTTTTTGGTCATGGTGCCATCCTGGCACGGGAAGGGCACGGGGACCTCGACATTGAAAAATTTCAAGTACGGATTGAGGTGCTGGTCAGCAGCGATGGACTTGAAATCCTCCAAATTTTCAGGAGGTTGATCTGGAAGCTCGCCCGGGAAAGAAGTCCCCTGCAAGGGATAGTAGACACTGTTTGATAGATTCGCACGAACTTTCATTCCTGCAACGGCCAAAACAACCAGAGGAAGGGCAGGGAGGCCATAAATACCAGGGATGTTATCAAGATTCTGATTCGGTGAGACCGTTTTATCAGTACACCATGCCTGTGATACGATGTCCAACTCATTGAAGATGAGTGTATTCCAAACCCGATAATCTTCACCTTCCACAAGCTTAGGAAGTTTCAACGCGAATAGTTCTGCAAAGTTTCTGTTGCCAGGGGAAGGAGCCGCAATAGGGTAGGCTAGTATTTTTTCCGGTGGTGCATTTAGATAAAAGAGTGTAAGTGCTAAGGTGGCAGATAATGCGCCACCACGACTGAGACCGGTAGAGATGAATGTACACTGCGAGGAGTGTAAATTCTCCACGAAGTCTCGGAGAGTGAGACCGCTGCCCTCAGCACCTTCAGGAGCAGGGTAAAAGAGGAGCCTGTGAGTATCTCGTGCCGTTCCCCAAGCAACGTAAGTATTTGTAGTATCATTGACCTGTCTCGGTGGTGTAACGATGGGTTGGTGCGGCAGGTTTTGGACCCAGTCATTGAAATCCACAACCCGCTGCACCTGGTTGTTTTGTTCCATGGAGTAGTCGGTGGCGGTGCCCGCAACACAAATTACGTATGTGTCTTGGCCGTTTACCGCTTGGTTTCGCGCAATGTACCACGTTTCGTCAGGGCCTGTCTCCGTATCCTCGGGATCATGCTTCCAAACAACTGGTCCCCAAACAACCTTCCAAGCACCTTGAATCTCGGTGATCGTCTCGGAAAGGTATTCCTGCATGGCGTTTTGCAGAGTTTGTTGGGTTCCCTTGCATTGCCTTACAGCATTCGCAACTAGCGAAAGCTGAAATACTTGTTGAAATACATCGAGGGTGGACATCTTAATGAATCTTCAGTGACTCAACCCAAAAATCATTATGAATAGAGACTTACCGTAACAGTGTTGTTGTATGTAGCGAAGTGGTGGATAATCCGTGTTGGACTCTTCCAGCCTCCAGGTGCCTGTTTTTATACTGAGTCAAGTTCATAATCCAAGCATCGTTACGAGAGTCTTACAGGTATTACTCATATATAACTCTCGCGCTAATCATCTCTGAATTTTTTATGACTCGGTGACAGGTCAACTCGGTTGCAGAAAATATTGTCAATGGATGTAGATCTTATCTCTGAATGTTTTATTACTCGATGACAGGTCAACTCGGTTCCAGAAAATTGTTGTCAACGAGTGTAGATCTTTGATCTGCTACTGAATCTTTTATTACTCAGACAGGTCAACAAGAACTGGAAAATAATTATGTACTCAGTAACAGGTCAACTCGGCTCCAGATAGCTCGGAGCGAGCTCAGGACAAAGATATTTTAATGAAAGATTTGTTATAGTCGGCGACGTGGTTATTATTTAAATGCACGCCATAGCAAAAGAACGTAATAATTATTCACTCACTGATAACCAGGCACCCGATAAGGCAGATGTTCACTTACCAGGCAACTAAATCTTGTTTGGCGCAATTTTCACCACACTAAAATCTCTTTGCAAACATATTCCAGTGTGAACAAGAATGATCACCAAATATCATCTATTGATATCTGCGGCCTTTCAGCCACAAACCGGGTGACTTTCCAATAAGCTGTAGAATTCAATGCGTTGGATGCAAGTGAGACGTAAATGCGTCAATGGAACCCGTTGGAAAGGGTTGAAGGCACAAAGAATTAGATTTTATTTTAGTGGCACCGTAAATGCACACCCGAAGCGAATTAAACAATCAACTACAGAAGCCCATTCGAGTTACAGGCCGGAGGGATCTTCTGGGTCCGTCATAAAGACGTATCCATCCATACTACAGACCAGATTCAGGTCACGACTCGCTATACCCGGTAATACAATGACCTTTTGTTCTCTAGGTTTGTCGAACTGGCTGTCACTGCAGAACCGAAACTCAACGTTGCTATCAGTGACAGGACGAACAAAAAAGTGCATATATCCACTCAAGCCGAACAGAAGCAAAATCGCTTAGTGGAAGTTCTAGCCTCACATCCTCAAAGTACGTGCAGTGTGAACAAAAAAGTGCATATATCCACTTAAGCCGAACAGAAGCAAAATTGCTTAGTAGAAGTTCCGTCCTCCCATCCTCAAAGTACGTGCAATGTGAGCAAAAGAGTGCATATATCCACTCAAGCCGAACAGAAGCAGAATCGCTTAGTGGAAGTTCCGTCCCCACATCCTCAAGGTACATACAATGGCAAAATAAATTTCATTTCTTGTTACCAGTGACAGGATGAACAAAAAAGTGCGCACATCCACTCAAACCGAACAGTAGCAGAATCGCTTAGTGGAAGTTCCGTCCTCACATCCTCAAGGTACGCACAAGGGCAAAATGAATTTCATTTCTTTGCATGGCATGGCATGAGTCCGATTCCGGCCTTGGAATTTCGACGATGGTGCTCGCAATATTACAACGTTGCTTCATCGCTAGACAGCTTGCAAAGGCTTTCATTTGTCATACTATTATAGGATCCATTTCCAACGTCTCTGGCAAGTGTTATTGATAAAAACTCACGGTTTGGATTGTACTTATTCGATACCCCCGAGGATTAGGGTCCGAAGCATGGTCCGAAGAGAACAACAGGTCCCAAACAGAAAGTTCGATTTCGTACCTGAAGCCGACGTCTTTTGTCGAAACTTAGTATATGACAACGTAGTACCAATGAGCTGATTGATGAAGATACTTGATTGCATACTTCCAAAGAGATGGCGATGTCTGAGAGCCTGAGCCGAGGTGTTATTATTCAGTCACTGCCGAGCCACGATCTCAGAAAGCATTAATACAGTGCTTCATACCATCCCCCGCACTATTCATGTAATCTAGCTGAAACAAAAATGATCACTAGCCCGGATTACTTACAATGACACGGTCTTGAACGAAAACAGCTGTAAAAAGTTCCATCTAGAATAATCGCCTTCAAGGCCATGAAAATTCCCCGGATCTGCTTTTGCGGGTACCCGGCGCTATGATAAGAGCCCTAGTATCTGGCAACATACGTTAGATATACATCCGTTGTACAGCACTGGCTTGGGTCTGACTGGGGTGAGGAATGACCGCGGCCTCCGAGGCAGTACTGTATGTTGCGATATTAGGAACGGGCTTCGAGGAACTGCATTCAGGTTTTAACGACACTGTAGTGGAAAAAAGGAAAGAAAGAGAGAGGAGGAAGGGAGAGGAGAGGGGGTGAGGAAGGGAGAGGAGATAATAGAAGGCGAGGCAAGGTGAAGTGATGGGAAGAGGGGAGGAGAGGAGAGGAGAGGAGAGGAGAAAGGATGAGGAAAAGGGAAGGGAAGGGAGGAGGAAAAGTGATGCGAAGGGAAAGAGCGGGCAGAAGGAAACCAGAGGGGAGGAAGGGGTGGGGGAGGACGGAGGGGACGGAGATTAGGACAAGATCAGTCAGTCTCAGGGAAGAAGGAGGGGAGGGGGGCACTTACTCGAGAGGCATGGTAGTGTATACCGTAACCAGTGCAGCGATTGCTCCGATTCCAAAGGTTATCGTACTCGGTAACGTTTGTCCAGGTCTTGCATAGTCCTCTGCTTTAAAGTCGAGTAGGTAATGAACCAAACGGCAGAGTTAGCGCCTTCCGACGAGACTGCGTGAAGCGCTAACTCTGCCTTGAAATGACATTAGCTTTCGGGAGGTTCTATAGTCATTAAAAACACACCTCTGAGTCGGCCAGCATGCTTTTGAAATGATTATAACTAACGAATCTGACTCCAGCCTGGGTACCATTGTGCAGTACATCCGGAGTAGAGTCCAAGGACACCATTTAGTTTGAGCATATCCCGTAAGATTTGTGCTAATGCAGTTGGTCCCGCAATACTGAAAAGAGACTAGCGAGGGTAACCTGAAGAAAGGATTTACAGAGAAAAGGTATGGCAGTGAGCTGAGCAAAAGCGTGAAACGCTAATCGGCCCGTAAACCAGACGAGTGCTTATTCGGTTATCTCACTCCAACCACTCAAGTGATGACCGAGTACGAGTATCGGAGTAAGTAATTTCTAATGCTCTCTCTCTATCGTAGTCCGACACCGCCGATGGAGGAAGTCCTCAGCATATACATCGCTTGGAAGCTTATTAGAGGTCAAAGTTACGAGCTTAGTCTTTCCATGGATGAAGAGACCGGGTGCTAATTCTATGCTTCTCTGCACAGTAAGCCCTCGAACTGGCAAGGAAGTCTGAAACGACCTTCGTCGCAAACTCAGTTATACTTCTTACACCTTCGATACCGACCCAGAGTACGGTAGACCGACAGCTTTCCACGCTTTGCGTTCCATAGACGAGCCGAGGAATACTGTTCGCTAGATAGACGAGAGTGCAATGGCTAACATCACCAACGCAAATGCGACTCCAACTACAACTACCAACCCCGCAGTAGACTCACAAGCACATTAACCAGACCCGAGGCCCTCTCTTCAAGCGGGACATTCGATTCGACCCGTTCAACCGCCTCAGGGGCTTCTTTCTCCTTATTCTCTCTATCTAGGTGAAAGTCAGGTCCGTTGGTCGGAGCGTCCTCGCTAGGTCCGGACGTGGTTTTTGACACGCCCGCATTTGGCTGGACCGTCGACGATGCTTCAGATGTTCGCACCCGAATATAGGTCCCTCGTATCCACCTACACGCCTTTCCGAGGAAATTTGCCGCTGTATATTTCGGATCGTTCACGGTTCAGGAGCTGAAGTATACTACATAGTACCTACGCTGATTCCCGTTATTCATTCAGTTCATATCCATAAACGACTCAGTTGAATCAAGTACAAGGAATGAATGTCTATATATACTTCGGCATCTGTTCCGCGGTGGAATGATCACAAAGGAATCACTTGCAGAACAAGCCTTTACCACTTACTTTATACCTAGACCATCCGCAAAGATCTTGCCAATGTTCACGCTACCTGCATACTTACGAGGACAGCAGAGGGCAAGATCCCTTCAGATTTTTTGACAGACTCCAAAGTATCCACCCTTCTCCGACGCCGCTTTCTGGGCCTCATCGGTTAATTACCAAGTTCAGCATTGTTTACCCGTTAAATGATCTACAGGGCCAGTATACTACTTCGAACGGACATGCGAATACGAATACGAATACGTTCGGTGCTGGAAGGTTCCTCATCGAACCCAAAGCTGGCATAAAACCATCAGGCGATCCATTTCGGTTCCTGCAGACATGTTCAATGTGACTGCTATTAGGCAGGCAGCCGAGGTTGCTGCCCGTTTACCAAAAAGGGTACTATTTGCGTGCAAGCTGTTGACCTGGCCGTAGAAACGGGGCGAACGCAGCGAATCCCCGTGACGTAGGCACGGATCATAAAGCTTGTTGTCATAAGTTCATATACGTTCAAGATTCACTACCGATGTCAGCTAAGAATATCGGATATCCAAATGAACTATGCCTTCCCTCGTGCTTCTGTGCTAGGTCTGGTTTTCTCTTCGGACCTACAGATCTGTAGAGCGGACTATTGATCACAGTTCGGACCTCTCTCATGTACTTCGATACATTCCCATTCTCTCCCACCAACTCCACATCGAGACCACGGGTATGGCGCTGCGTAATGACTGACAAAGTAACGAGCTATGTGCAAAGTAATAGCATATACAACTGCATCTCAACAACAGGGACGCAAACCATGATATTTGCGCATATAGTGGATCAACATTAACCAAGAACCCCGAGCTCCGTCTTGCAGTTGCTCCTTATCGATAGTACCACCACTTCCTCGTTACTCAAAAGCAGTATCCGAAAGAGGGTCACCGTACACTGCTCCTTTATCTAAACTTTGAGTTTGTGCGGTTTGTTCAGATAAACCAAATGATTGTCGCCACACTGTCTTCGCGAAATGTATTTGATCACTGGCAATTACTTATCTCTATAACGGAAAATTTCTCCGTCGTGTATTGGTCTCTCTCCGGTTCTTTAAACAAATTGGCTCAACCATGGTTCGGAACAGTCTAAGAAAGAAGAACACTTCAAGCTCTGCCGACTTAGATGCATAACGTTACAACCGTTCCCATCTGTTCGCGACCTTCACCTTTCCTTATTCGCGACCACGAAGATCCCTTACTACTATCTTTCGTTCACCCACCTTTTTTCAACCTCGATTTGCGTGGCACTCGCTCTGTTCCAGGTCAAACTTGCGTGGATCGTTCATATAATGGTATCAGATTGGTTTAGAAGGAAATATGAGTACGAATACAATTACGTATAATCCGAACCCTTGACGGACTTGTGGCGCAATTGTTCAAAGAATATAAGAAGTCGCAGACGCCCGTGGCCTTGTATGACCGCTACTCATTCTTATGGAACAGAATATATAAGCTATTAACCAAAATGCCAATGGGAGCGCGATCGTTCCTGGCTTCCAAACCATTTTAGGTAGAAGATCGAGGATAGACTTTTTTACGAGCTTCATTTAAGATTTGAAAGTATGTATTGACTTTTTCTACTATAGCTCAGGACCATAAAGTATATCATTAAACCTGGGCGCCCCGCTCCGAAAACGGGTTTTCGGGAAAGCAGCCAAGGGTAATAGTAGTACTATCTAGATTGCACAAAGTGCACATTAATCAACCTCCCAAAGGGCGAACCCGATAAATCAGGGGCTTACCAGGTGCAGGGTGTACGATATTGCTTTCATAGCAGAACAAGGTCTTATCACTTGTACTACAAGAGAGCAATCGAGGCGTTATGAGCTGATGCAGCCGCTATTACTCCACAGGGAAAGCTAAGAGCTTACCATCCGTGGCCAGCGATAGGAATAATCGCAGTTCAATTGATAGCGATACTGGGATTTTGAATATTAAGGCCCAGATAATCAAGAACAGCAGCGAGACCCGGGTCAGCCACCAAGGCCTGATCAATAGTCTCGCAGCACCGTAGGGAATTAGAGGGACAGACAATCGATGTATCTCTGGAACTAGGAATGGCGGCAACAAAGGTCTGCGAGGACAGCAACGATAACGGTCAATCTGAAGTGCATGATATTGAGTTCCTCCAGGTTGTCCAGGAGTTTGAACAGGCCTTTATATCTATCGGAATCGGGTTGATTTTATCTTCAGGTCTCAGGGTGAGCTTATAGGTTTAGTATCCCGCCCACCGAACCGCATTGATTACTACGTGTCTGCCTTGTGGCAATAGCTCAAACTAATGCCAAAACATCCTGTCTGCTCAATCCAAATGTTATGCGGCTAATCCTCGAAGAACGTATTTGTCCCTTATTCAACAACTTGATTTCTTTATCTGGGAGAGGCTTTTGAATGGTGCCATTTTGGTTTGGAGAGCATGTGCATCCGAGATGTCATCAAAATCAAAGTGATTCAGTCAAACTCCAGCACAATTTTGGACTGGTTATCACTAATGGTGTCATTGGCAGTAGTTATGCTTGCAACAGGGTTGATTACATGGAAGACCTGGCAAGTATCTTTGAGCTGCTTCACTAAGGGTATTCCATTCTTACAATTTCTCTTATGCAGGAATCATGATCATGTCATGTTGAAAGAAGCCTCATTCCACCAAAGAACTAGAGTTCAGAATATCCTAATTTTACTGATTGAATCCAGCGCTATATACTGCATAATACAGATTCTCGTTACTGTCTTTACCCTACTACTGAATATATATGGGTGTTCAAATAAGCAGAACTTTCTGCTTGCTAATGGCGTTACTTTGAGTCCTGATTCTTTTTTACAGGCTCAACTGATATTCAAAAATAATTTGCATAGGCTTGTTATCCCATCGCATTTGTCATTTTGATCAATAGTGATGTGACAGTTGCAGCCAGGGCTAATAAAATTTCTCAGCCTACTAGACATCCAGGGCCTGGCTAAAGTTCAGGCAATGTAAATCAGAAAGTGTAGACCAATATTACTGTACTGTTTCGAGAGGACGTTTAGTCATATATGCGTCATGTTTGCCTATAGACTAGTAAGGTTCTCAAGAGCCCTTTTTGAGGAGTGTGCGCAAAGTAACTTTTCAAGTAACTTTTTTTTCCCGCGCTTGACAGCTTACTTGCCGAAGCTCGGCAAAATGTTACTCTCATTAAAACCTATTTTTGACTCATTTAATGTACTTTTTGTCACCGTTGAAGCATCGTTAAACTAAATTGAACATATTATAAGTGCATTGAGTGTATTAAATATTCAATAATGCTGATTTCTCAATAATTTCAAGCTGTCCGATTTACATTTGGATACTTCAAACCAAAAACATTCTTACTCACCTTCATACAAACTCCGTGGTCCATTCAAGTCGGGCTCTGAACTGTTCTATATATGGGTATGGTCGTAAATACAGGTCATAATTTTTCCAGATTATTTGTACCTGTGCTGTATTTTTATAACAATAAGGGATATGGTACAGGTACGGCTGCCCATAGTTTGCCCGTATTACGGCTGTAATGGAAACTACAGGTATGACCATCCCATATCGGTACCATGTATTTGATGCTAAGATTGGGATACGGTATAGGTACTGTCCCACATTAGGGTACCCATATACCATCTATATACTGAGACAGCTCATTCAAGCACATATATTGATTATTTGCATTTCCTTGAAAACTATGTAATTGCAATACAATGGTACAATACATGAGGAGAAAAAATGACTGCCAAGTATCAGAAAAATGTTGCTCTCATTAAAATGTGGTTTCTGTTAGAAAACATTATATTATTGCTCAGCTGCTCTGTAGAATGTTTCATATTTGTTCCCATTGTAGGTATAAATATTTAGTAGATACTCCAAATAATCATCTGACCTTGTACTCATTCCCACATGTTCGGATCCCTCCTCTATTGAGGTTGTATCGACTGCGGCTTGTTTCTCAATGGTTTCAACACATCTAACAGGCTTTTATTGTTGTTGAAGTATCTGTATTGAGAGAGATACACATTGTGTGCTGAGAGGCACCAGTGCCACACCACTGGGTACATAACCCACAATACTTCACATTTGTGGTAAAGCTCAGCACTCTACCATATACAGTACAGCAGCAGTGCCAAAACTTTAACACAAGAAGTATCTTCCTATCATTTTGACAGTATACCCTAGCTATTGCAGAGCACCTTGCAATGAATAAATGGTGTTAAACTAGGAAGCATGAAGTCCTCAGAAGCACACAAAAAGGTGTAAACAAATCAATGTATTAGTGTGTACCTGTTAAACTAGTAAATATGTTAGTAGTACTCAGGACATAGCTAATCAGGTATAAGACCTATCAATTTACCCTCAGAAATACACAAAAGTGTGTGTGAGGGATAAAATCTACTGTTGGTTCATCTAGTACCATAAATAATGTCTGTAATGCAAAACCTGAACCCAAGCAGATATGAACCCAGGCTAAAATAAAGGAAAAGCAAACTGCACTCATGGATAAGCACAGTCAGCGGGGCTTGCATCTACTCAACAAATGGTGGTCCAGGTAAGGCCACAGTGTGAATGAGCTTATTGCAGTAATCATGAGAGCAATTTAATTGAGTGAAATCGCCATAAATGAAGCCTTGTGGATGTCAGAAAGAGTCAAGTATTTCAATTGGTCTTTCACTGGGTGTGATGTGTGATTCCTTGCAAGATTCATTTCCCATTTCATCTTCAGCTGTGAAGTGTGATGCAAAGAGTTTTCAAGTTTTCATTTCATTTTGGGCAGAAGGTTTATTGGGTGTGAGCTAATTAGAAACTGAAGGAGAGTTATCATGTACTGAGTGACTCAAGCCAACATTGTACTCAAAGACAGTGAGTCATCGCAGTAGACTCTGGAACATAATACAACACTTAAAATTTAACTTACGCAACTTTCTCAGAAATGACATTGACCTGTGCAATGAGAAAGTGATTTTGTCCACATGGCGGTTATTGACTGTGAGCTACGAAAGTAACAAGTTACATAAGTTACTTGAAAGTACCTTTTTACTGGTTGATATGGGTGATGGATTGATTTAATGTGCCATTTCCAGTGCTAAACAGACGGAAATGTAGCTACAGCATACTTATTTTTACATACAGTGACACCCAACATTATACAAAAGAAAGAAAGAGCAGGGTGGTTAAGGTGTTTTTTATGTTTTGACTCGGAGTATTTGGATATTGATAGAACAAATTGAAGTCATCAATTCGGGAACAGTCTTGGCAATGTAGGACATTGAAATCACTCAGTACACTCACAGTTTAGTTGGGGTCCCTATATATTGCCTTCAATGGTGACAAACAACTTGTTAAATGTGTTAAAACAAGTTTTAATGAGAATTACATTTTGCCGAGATTCGGCAAGTTAGCTGTCAAGCGCGGGAAAAAAAAAGTTACTTTGTCGCGACAAAGTAACTTAAGTAACTTAAGTAACTTAAAGTTACTTTTGTAAGGGCAAGTTAGCGGAGTTTGAATTCTCCAAGTAACTTTGTCAACACCCCTTTTTGAGCGCATCTAGTAATGTTCTATTTTCACTACAATAAAAATATCGGATCAAATAGCAAATACAGATAAACAGCCGTTTTAAGCTCGAAGGGGCAAAACCTTTCGCAAACGGCTGTACTACAGTGGGCTCTTTGCCAATGCATTTGACAAACAGAGAAGGCATTTTGTCGTTATTTGCAAATGCTCGAAGAGTATCTAAATTTGCTGTGGCATGCATTCGGACCAATTTCAAACCCGATCATCAGCATTGGCGAAATAGGGAAGACTGTGCTTACTCTGCAGCATCTTTGGTTTTTTATTTTTTATGTCTTATTTAACTTATTCCCTGTGAAGACTGCAGTGCCAGGACATAATTGCCCTTCCCCCCACGGGCACGGGCCCGGGAGTAAATACTTATATAAGTTTCATCGGTGTACTTTACTTAGTAGTAGTAGCAGGTACATCTTGGTGAACTGGTCATTTTGGAATCGGTCCTTGGCTAGTATAATTCCCCTTTACCTCCACCTTCACCACAAAGTCTTTATATCGGAGAAATTTTCATAATATAGATATTGTATTTTGCTCAGTAACCATCAGGAAGACTCGACGAAGTCTTAGTTCTGTGAGAACTGAAATTCTGTGCACAATGTGTCGAACGACGCAGTCTTCGGTCGTCATTGCTGACGCGTCTTCCTTCTTCTCCCTTTGTACCCTTCCTTCCGACTCCAAGCGACTTTCTCAGTAGACCACTTAAGGTCACTCAACTCCTCGGTAACTTGCACCCAGCAAATGAACTCGATTTGGTAATTCACTTTTAGTGCAGCCTGTGAGACGGATCCTTTCAGCTTGGCACTGCACCAGTTCAGCCATCAATTATTTCAAAATTGAATGGGCGGGCTTCTGATCCGATGATGGCCACGTATCCGACTTCGTGCCCAACTTCCTTTTAGTCCGTGCGACGTCGAAGCTGAAAAGAACCCATGACCCACTGGTGTACTCCGATTTGATTGGAAAATTTGGTGTGGAAGTGTCATCTGCCTCTTTGGGAGACATTTTCCTTTTTTAGACAATTACTCTTCATATTCTTTTTAATACTTAATATCCTTACAAATCCCTTTAGTTATATGTCCTTCCTTATTCCCTGTTTCACCTTTACCTATCATTTTATTACTTTTTTACATTCACACTCTTTTCCCCTGAAGTTCACAAATTATGGACACAATGACATCTTCTATTCCCACATCCAATATCACCATCATTTTGTCTTCCCTCTCCTTGTTACACTAGTACCACCTTCCCCTTTGTTACACATTTTCATGTCATCCTTAATGTCTTGGCTCAAGGATCCTAGCCCCCAAATCTTGAAGGAGTCTATTGGGGAGCATGATGGGTCTAATTTGTGGAAGGGACATAATACTAGTACAACACACATTACCCTTTTCTGTTTTTCTGACAGGTTGCATTTTAATTTTCCACCAATCTCTTTTGCCTCAGAAGTCAACAGCTGGGAACTGAGAAGGGATCTCAGGGTACACAGCAATCTGGACAGTGGGATTAGGCACCCCATTTTGTTCATTACACACTGAGGGAGGCAGTGTGCTGGTTGTTTCTTTGTCTTTCTGTGTTTTCCCTGACATCCTGGAGATCCTGGAATAGCTGGAGACAGATGAGGGTACTTCTGCTTTGCCTGGACAATTTATTTTCATTACCTATCATTAGTGTTGCCTGTTGGAATAAACATCATATTTCTGGTACCAATAGTAAGCACTGGTCAAATGCACTAGGGATTTATTCTAAAATACATACTTATATACCAAAACAGTAGGATAGGCTAAGTATTCATCATAATCTGTCTACCTATCATTCCGGAATAAGGAAACCGCATCAAAACATCAAGTAGAAGTTTGAACTGCGAGCAATCCGATTGCACGGTCGGCAGTGCAATCTCCAATATTGCCGCGGCTCGGCTAGGCGCAAGTCAACGCACGTAGCTGCGGCTCTCACACTTAGCCGGAATGAGCCGACTTGATGGCTTCAAGCTGGCTAGCTGGGTGGAAAAGAACCCCCCCAATATCAATGTAAGATACTTCTACAATGGTTACTGACTACAATAAGGGCGCAGGCGAATGAGAATTACAGGGTGCCAAGCCTCGAATGAGCGCTTAGCGGATGCAGTGGACCGACGTAGTTATGTTGCCTGATGTGATGTGAGTGACGTGGTACTGTGTAGTGAGGTGGCAAAATTCTCTCAGAAAAGGGCATTGCCCTATAACTTAATGTAGTCTTGAGAGTATACGATCAAGAGCTGAATAATATATTTGTTGTAGGAAGAAAGTACTTTGGTACTAGACATATTAAATATCTCCATAATTTAAAGTTAAAGTGAAGGCTAGTGGAAGAAATGAGTCTTTAGTGAGCCAAAATACAATATGTGAAATTTAAAATGAATTCCTGGATGATTGCAAGACAATTGGCAATCGAGCCGGTAGGAGTCGACTGTGAGCCGTGGGAAGCTGGCTCACATGTGGGCGCCCGCCGGCTGACCGGCTCGGCTCCAGCTATCAACCGGCTTATTTGCAAGCTGCGGCAACACTACCTATCATACATACTGCTACCTATATTTAATTAGACAAGCTGCCTATTCACTGTTCTATCCTGCAATATTTATGTCCATGATGCAGAGACAAGAAGAATTATTCTCCCCCTTTGACTTCATCCCACTGCCCTCTCAGAACTGAGTTTGTTGTGCCAAAGTTGTTAGAGAAAACAACTGAGATTATTGAGCTGAGTACTGATTATTTTTCTCAATTATTATTTACCGTATACCTTGTAGGCTACTCATCTCAGACGTCTATCAAATTATTTGTTCTACACTTAGCTGGTTATCAGACCTAACTGAGCCTTTCATTGGTTCTTATACAAACCAACTAATCTTTCTATGGGTTCCGAACAAAATGGAGGAAACTCATCCTTATGGCCGGTTTGCTTAGGCGCTTATGCCGCATCAGTCCCCTCTTAGAATAGATAAGATAAGATAAATATGAAAAGAAGAAAAAAATGACAACTATGAGAAAGTACTAAGGTTTGACAGTTGGGAATTAAATTTGAGTCGGTATTCGGGACGGAACACCGCTTGGCGCGTTTCCGCCCCTTCCTCGGCGGCGTGTGGGTGGCGGGTCAGTATGTCCTCCATCATCTCCTCCAATCCTCTCTTCCATCCTACATCTAAAAGGAAAGGTAAATATAAGGAAAAGACACGAAAAAGAAGCTCAAGGAGACAAAGATAGTAGCCCGGCAGAATGGGCATCTTTTGGGGAAAATGGTGCTGCGAAAAAAGAGATTTGAGTCCGAAGAGGCAAAGACGGCTATTCTAAAATGAGAAAAGGAGTTACTAACACAAAGTCTCTTGCGCTAAATTCTTGAAATTGGACTATTTGTGGCTTCGGGGGCCCTCGCCAGCCTCCCATTTGATTCGATTACTTTTCCTTTTTCCTTTTTAACACAGATCCCGAAGGAGTTAACCACAAATTGAATATCCTTTTCTATACCAGCAAAAAATATAGATCGCAGATAGCGCATGTTCATACCCCCGAGAGGTTTGAGCGTTGTAACAGAACTCGTTGTCGATCGGGCTGAATAAGAGGATGGGAGGGACTACTTAAGAGAAACAAAACTTCACCCACTATCATACCCTCGCTACAAACTGACATGGCGTACCCATCCTACCAGTTTCCCGACTTTTTCTCATACTGCTCCTACGCGCTGCGCTTCAACCAGTACGAGAAGGCTGTCTCAGCTGAAACCAGACAGTGGGTTCATCGGTACAGTGAAGGGGTGATTCCCCCCTCGGAGTTTCAAAATTTTGATGCACAGAAATACGTCTGGCTTGCGAGCACATGTTACCCCGACGCAGGCTACCCACAATTTCGAGTCTGTGCAGACTTTTTAACCTATCTATTCCATGTCGACGATTTGACTGACAAGATGGACAATAATGGGACACGTGGTACTGCAGAGCAGATTATGGATGCGTTCCGTGATCCTTCGAACACCCTTCAGAACGATCAATTCCTCATAGGTAGAATGAGTGCCGAGTTGAGTTGCCACTCTCTCGTCTGATCTTGCTTGACCTCGTTTCTAACTTGATGGCTCTAATTTGACATCTGTAGTATGTTGAAACGGATGCAACAGACAGCGCTTCCGCGTGTTCAACAGCGGTTTATTGACGGGGTGAATCTTTTCTTTCAAGCTGTCAATAAACAAGCTCAGTATCGTCAAGCGGAAAGTATACCAGACCTCGATTCATACATCTCAGAGCGTCGGGATACAGGCGCCCTCAAGCCTTGCTGGGCACTGATTGAATGTCAGTATCTCAGCAATATCGTTGGTACTTGGCCCTTCTGACCATAATTTTTTTTTTTTCAAACAAAGATGCGAATAACCTGCATATACCCGATCACATCTTGAACTCTCCCATCGTTCGGGAGATGGAAGATATTGCAAACGATGTGATTTGTTACACAAATGTGAGTTACTACTTCATTACTGTTTTGCTGATTCATTTATTCAGTATTGTTTGATATCTAGGACCTTGTCTCCTACCCTGTTGAGCACTCCAAAGGACACACGCATAACATAATTCCCGTAATCATGCATCAGAACCCAAACATGACTTTGGTTGAAGCTGTGGATCATGTCAGCAAAGTCATGTTTGAAAAGATGGACAAGTTTAATCAACTGAAAGCAACACTTTTAGAGACTCCTCTGAGTCTGAGTAGCCTGGATGCTACTGTTACAGATGATGCAAATGTTGGTAGTGATATCAACGGATGCAATAACTTCGAAAAAGACTTGGCAGTCTACATCGAAGGTATGGAAAATTGGATGATTGGCCATGCTCACTTTGCTTTCGAGTCGGAGAGGTATCTTGGGAAGCAAGGGAGGTCCATTAGGCAAACAAGAATCATTAGTTTATTGGCCCCACTCTGAGTGTCTGCCGTAACAATTGCCCTGTATTTAGAGCAATTTTTGTGATCGCACAATTCCTGTATCATTTCGCGCAATGGTTATATAAAGCTTTATTTGATGACTGTGTTTATGGTGAAAACTGGGCGCAGTGCTGTCAGTGACTGTATAGACATTATAGCAAGCTTTCTCAACCAACTCACTTCTCAACCAACCCAGTCCCAAGTAGAAGGGAAGGTTAAACCCGCCGGTGTCAAGTCCTCGCCGCAAGGTAATTGTGGAAAATGTATAGAGGTTCACAATGGAGGAAATATTGAAGAGAACTCATATTTCAAATCTGAGATACAATAAATAATGAACATAAAATTATTTCATATAGAGAAATCCATCCCACAACTCATGTATCTGACTGAAAAGGGAATAGAAAAGGGGCGTAATCTGGTGAAGGTCTGAGGCCCTGAGCTCACCAACACGGAACTGATTGAGACTTTCGTTCGACCTTAATCATACTACCATACTTTAGGGCAAAAGAACACTGGTAGCCGTGAGGCTTAGATGTACCAGAAAAATAAACTTACTCTGCATGGTATGAGGGCCATTGGATGTCTAAACAAGTTTTGAGCTCTATTCTATGAAGTGTGACCAGTCAAACTCATGTTCATGCCTCACCACACTCTTTACTGTGAATGTATACAACTGCTGGACAAAATTGACTAGCAAAACTCATCAAGAGAGAGACTTCTGATTCTTTGTTCTGTCAAGGGGCCTTAGTAGGCAGAACCTAGAATCATTTAAACCTCAGTATTCCTTCAACTTTCAAGTTCATCTTGAAGGATAAAGACAGAAGGGAGGAAGAAAGGAAGATTTATTACACAGCATGGTCCAAGATCATCTGAATACTGGTTTCTGATCCCAGAGGCTATTGCAGTACTGATCCTATTACCATTGCCTCAGGGACTATTGCAGTCTAAGAAGGAGAAGACGAGATCATAGCTGACGCAGGGGATCGCTGCTGTAGATCTCCCCGCCCTGACAGCAGCCAGCTATCTACAATACAAGAAGTACTTGGAGGAGGGGCAAAGTTGGGACAACACTTCCTTGCCCTTGAGAATACAAGCTAATAGCTGTGTGGTGCAATAATATATGGTTTAATAGATTCTAACCCATTCAAATGCGCTTGCTCCTTTGAAGCTGAAACTTGGGGACCAGGGTTAACAAACTGAATTATCTAAACCCATCTCTATACAGGTAGGCTTTTCACCTATTCTTCACTTCTCTCATTATACCTAATATCTATACCAGAAAGGTCTCCGCCAAACTCGGACCACCTCACTTCTCTACCTTCAACGGCCTCGACATTTCCACCCATGCCTTTCTCACCCTCCTTTACCCTATAATCAATGCGTCTGCAGCATAATGAGAGGTCATCAAGACCAAGAGTGAGCCGAAGGGATCAATAGAGGTGGCGAGGGAGTTTAAGATGGGATGCATAGGTGGAACAGGCAGGCGGTCGCAGGGTATGTCATTTGGACATGTGTAACTGCATCTCCGGCGGAGAAGGAACATTACTAACAAAAGATTCCGTACCCTGCTGGGTCTATATTCTTCAAAATTAAATTGGACAAACCTTGTCTGATCTACCGCAACTAGCGGGAGATAACCAAGATCCTTTTACCTGCGTACCATCAAAGTTTTCAAACCTGCAAATGCACTCGAGCGCTGTATATGCAAACACAATAGGAACAATCAAAGAGAACAGTCGATGCCAAATGGGTTATAGACGGGGTTTCACATGTCCCTGAGTTGTTAAAGGTTTACGGCAAGGGTAGTTGGACGATTAGCGAGACAAGGGAGGGGTTTTCCGGGGTGTGCGGAGGTAAGGAAGGTTTGATGGATGGCAGAGAGGAGATGTCGAAAATGCGGTTTGCATGGACTATTATTGTATTTCTGAAAATGTATCCATCATTCAGCTTTCACAGCACTAAAGTTTAAGTAATACACTGACCAGCGCGAACCATAATATTATCCGGGCACGGGATGAACATTCTTCCGAGATGATACAGTAGTAGAGCTTCCTCGAAACCCCATCATCGGCTCATTCACAATAAAATTTGTAGTTTAAGCATTGTATTCCAATAAAGCGGGTAAGTTTCCGAGCAGGGGTCAAGACTGCGCCCGATATCTTCTTATTGCTAGTCCTCTTTCTCAGTGCAGCTCCCAACCTCAACCAACCATTGCGCCTGCTCCCCGCTAATTGTCCCTCCAACCCACGAATTCACAAACAAAATCACGTCATCGCTCGTGATGTTCCCAACTTGAAGGGAAGATGTGACATTGTAACTTCCATCGGCATTGGAAACGATATCATCGTTGTCAAGCTATATGCAGGTCGAACAGAAAGTGACAGTCAATAAAAATAAAAGTAGAGTGCCAATTGGACTTGTGGAGATGAACTCAAAAAGAGACCATAGGACCTACAATGAACCCAGATTCGAGAGGGAATTGATTTATAATTTGCAATTCTTCAGCTGGTACATAACAATCACAATCAAAATTAGCAACGGAAACAAAGGGAGAGCTAGATTACAATTGGAAGACCGAATGTACATACCAATGAGAATGTCGTTACTCGCATCGGTAATATTACTGACAGCCGGTGTAGGACTCATCACAAAATTACAAGTGACGCGAGCGACAGTACAAGTAACATCAGTGATCGTCCATAACGCTTTGGATCCGTTAACTGTTAGACCATTCCAGGATTCGACAAATGACGTAAGGTTCGCATTAGTGACTTCGCCGATGACAATGACTGTTGTGACATTGCTGGTTCCATTGCCGTTGGGCCGGATCGCATAAGTGATGACCTATATAAAAAATAGTACATTGTTACAGACATCCTAAAAAGGTTGCGCTTACCTCGACCTGCTCATTGGCAAAGCTCTGCGGGTACTCACTTTCCAGGAGATCAACTCAGCTAATTGAGAAAACGGTTAGGGTTTCGAGAGGCGAGAAGAACGAGGGTCACGTCACATACCTAGTAGGAGATCATTGGTAGCATTCTGAATGTTACCACTCAAATCGGGAGTGGAAGATACAATGCACGAGCAACTGGTAAAGGCTGCATTTATGCTATCATCCTGGCCAGTGGCAGAGCTTGAAAGCTTTGCCATCGTGCCGGTAAAAGTAACGAGAGCTGCAGAAATTATTGAAAAGAGCATGTCGATAATTTCTGTAAAGGCGAAGCAAGTCGAAACGAGACTGTGGAAGGAAATGAAAGCTCAAAGCTTGACATTTATACCTAACTTGCATTGTTGTACAGAGAAGAGAAAGCTGTAAAATTAATGGTTTGTGTTCAAAGCTCATCAGTACCTGCTTGATATTCATCTGAAAACATACTTACTGGAGTACTTTTACGGTGTTTCAAAAAGGTCTCCGCAGCCATATGCGGATACGTGATGAAAATCAATTTACTCACTGGCGCGAAGAGACACATGAGGATTTTAAAGCCGCTGTGAGAATCATTTGCATTCATAGAATTGATTCGATAACAGAAAAGGTTGATACAGTTCCGGATGAACATATCAAAGCCGGATGAAAGAGTAATATCCATCTGTCGAGTGGAGGAAACAATACTCCATTCAAGCGAAAGCTGTAGAGCACATATAGATACCAAGTTCTAAGTTGAGACTGTATCCATTGTCGTTGTCAGCTGAGTAACTGTAGGTTTTGTCAATCCTTTCTCTGCATAAGGTTTATACGCAAGTCAATTCAACAGTTTGACAATTCCAATGAGCATAAAACAGATGTGTTACCACGCTGTCCTGAGCTGTTCTGAGACAACAGGAATTTTACTAGGTGGACTAAACGTAGATTTTGATCAGTGTAGTCTGAAAGGCCAGGTCGTTTTTGGTCTGAACCTACATGGTATTGCATTACTATGTGCATCGGAGCCGTGGATGTAATATTGCTGAACTAGCTGTAAAAGCCTACTCAGCCACTAGAGGAACATGAAGCATCGTGGTTCGAACGTGGGACGGGACCCTGCAGAACTCTCTCGCTATCCGAACTCAAAGGAAGTTCTTTCACAGTTTGCCATTGTTTGCCCAAAAGCCTTAGAGAAAGGTAAGGTAAGGTAAGGCTTATTACCGGCTTGGGACCAAGAACTGATACGCCGCGGTCCAAGTGATCAGGTCAAAATATCTACTATTGCAATATCCTCCATGGGACCCTCCAACTGCAGTCCGGATGAGCTTGCAGTGCATCGGCTACTGTTCCGAGTGCATGGAATGTAATGAAATGCTGAGTTTTTGTGGTGGTGAATTCCATGCCCGATCCTTTACAGGCAATTTTATATTAATGGTGTAATACTGATGACACAAAGTAATGTATTAAAGCAGTGTCATGATAATAAATTACAAACCATTTCGAGTTTTGACTAAGCGGAGGCGGCGGCATTTGAGTCACCAGATATTCATTGGGCGCCACCGCGCAGGGCACGAGTAACCGCCACACGGCAGTGTTGGCCCACTACCAACGGCAGGGTGTCAAGTAGGTCCATATGCAAATTGGAGGGCCGAAGTATAGAGTACTATCTACAAGTGAAATACGTGGAGGCATGTATAAAGAGAGAGTCTGTGCAGCGTATTGCATGTACCTTGCTCAACAGAAGAGAGGCCCAGGAAGGTGGGTCCAGTGATCTTCCTGAAAACAAGAATTTAACACCTCTAAGTTATCCAGTAACATGCAGCAGATATGATAAAGTATATCCAACATTGAAAATAACCACCAGCTACAAAGAGTTGGCCACTAGCACCTGCGTGAAAAATTTCAGGCTGTTTATAGAGGAGTGTGCACAAAATAACTTTTTTTCCTGCACTTGACAGCTCAACTTGCCGAGTCTCGGAAAAATGTGTCTCTCACTAAAACTTACTTCTGATACATGTTCTTGGTCTTCATTGTCACATCTGATTGAAGAATGTTAATGTTCTATGAGCAAACTAAGTGAATAATATGCCTAATATCGGCAAGACTGCTATTTACTTTAGTTGTAGTTATCAATCTGACCAAATTTACCTTTGTATAGCAAGAGATACATATTGGGTCATTAGCAGAAAGGTGCTCATCTGTCTTTGTTGCAAATACCAACATGGGGACACTGGAGTACTTATATGAAAAAGAAATGAGCAGGCTGATTGAGCTCAAAACAAACAACCTTTAATAGTTCAACTAAGTAGCAATTTGTTTGCATTGAATCAACTTCGATGAAATCTAATATCCCCTTAGTCACACTCATATACTGGACCATTCCCATTGTCTTCTATACTTCAAACATATCCTCCCACTTGAGATGCATTGTCAGTTGGTAAACATATCACTCTACCAATGCTAAGGACAATCAATGTCTTCATAAAGTTCAAGATTTATTTTTTCACTTATATGTTAGGTACCCACCCTCACTTTTCTCTTCTCTATATGCCGAAACGTCCATCCCAATTCATTCATTACCTTACTATAATTCTGACTGATATATTCTAAGGTTAAATGACTATCACTAATGGTCAAAACCTATTTACGGCAACATAAACCTCTCGATTCTGATATCAGTAAGTCTAACAGGTGTCTAAACCAGCCAGCAGACATGCGTTGTAGTCAGGATCAGATGCATGTACAAGCATCAAACACATGTACGCGTATATTACAAAACCGGCAAATATGCGTCAATCACTAAATGATCTTAGGATGCGTGTCATATGTTCATCTTGCCACAAGACGCGCATCTTAACTGCTGATCAGTTCAAGATGCATGCCCCTCCATAATATACATTAGTCAATGGGTAAACTGGGCCGGTAGACACACATTCCAATTAACACATGTCGTGTATGATGAACTGGCAGGCAGACATGCTATTTAGCTAATCTGCCGGGAACAAATGTGTCATTCATGTATATGAACAATGTAATGTGGAATAACATGCTGTGTGACTAAATGCAATCATTACTATTGATAATTGCCGAAACACGCGCGTATTGATGGCATGCTGCGTAATTGGCATGCCATTCAACTAATACACCCAATATAGCATTACTCAACCGCTGAAATGACGCGCGGCAATGCTATATAAGCTGGGGACTTGATCTCAAGTTCCCCGGCTTGAGTATTTTGTTATTGTATATTACTTTGTTGTACATACAAGTAGTATACAATTTGTACTCGTTAGCTATTCTATTGACTGATCTTTAGGCTGACAATCACATTAGCCCTATTACTGATTGATTTACCTTCTCTCTCTTGTCTCTCTCTTGGAACTTTATACAAGTTCCATTCTTATACAACTGCTCTCCAAGTACTCAATTGTGCAGAACCCCTATAACATCAGCTAACAATTATCAATTGTACTTACTGTTGTTCTCTTGTCTACAAATAACAGTACAACAGTACAATACCTATTCATTTAGATAGGTAAGACTAATACAACACTGTTTAACTAGTAAGTTCCATATTATAATAGATCCCTTAAGCCATTGTTTACACATAGCAATCCTAATCCCAATTAATATCCATTCAACCTGAACACCGAGTACAGTGTTCTTACATTATACCTTGAGAAAATACTATCCAAATGCCTTACAGAACATGCCTCCTTGGGTAATCATTGTCTAATATCCTGGTCTCTCAAGCTGTAGGTCCTCACCTTAGCTGTTACAAGTATATGATTATATCTCACCAATCCATTATTAACACAACTTTGCTGCCAAGCATCTGCTGAGATTATAAGTCCTAATTTTATCCAGAAAAACCCACATGTTGTCAGTTGATTGGACAGACTGTTGCAGATCACTTAGAGCCAGTGCACTGCCTTTGTCTGAACTGCGGGACTGTAACGGCTCCTTACTTAGATCGTCCCGAACATAAGCAATACCTCGTTCTATTACAGAAATAGACCAAAATACTACCATATATGGTGGTTAGGATGAAAGAAAGAAGCTTATGTCACTGGGCGCCAGTACCCCCCTTGGCAACATGTGCGGCAGCGGGCCGTAGGCGTTACAAGAACTGACCTTTTGACTTGTTTCTAAAAAGTTTGTCTGAACTTCGGAATCAACCTCTTGGGGATAAACAAGGGTCCTTCCTGCAGTTCTGCACTTTCTTTGGGCAATACATCTATATTACACATGCAATAAATTACTTGAGAGTATAGCAGAACAGCTTTTTAAATTGTATTTGGCAACCTTATGAGGTAGGAAGCTCTGAATTTTGAACTGCTACACAATGGGAAGAAATGTTCAAGCAGTGAAAGAAAGACACGGGTAAGAACATCATTGGAGAGATACAAAGAAATGGCATAGCCACCTAGCAGGATATGATTGCTTGAGCAAATTGCAGAAATCAGAATTTGAGCGCTGCAATTTGACAGGTTTGTGCTGAATGAAGGTAGTCGTGATCCACATACAGGTCTAAAAAAATTCAGCGGAAAACATTCAGCCAGCAAAAGCAGCAGGCAGCAGCGCACCTATTCGGATTCTGATACACCATCATTGGCTGAAAGATTTCTGGGCAACTTTAGTGTCTCTCTCACCCTGTAAAATATTTCCGAAGCAGTTTCACCACCAGTGAGAATGAGAGCTTTGGAAATTTGGAATACATCTTACTAGGATCTCAATTATAGTGATCTCATCGTGGTTTGGAGAGCGTGGGTACTCTTTCAAAGTGATTTTATTGTCATATAGAACCTAAGACAAAAATAATGCGTATGCAGGCTAGATTCACGCTGGCTTAGCTTACAATCCTGCAAAGACTTTTTTCAAGAAAATACAGTTGACAGTGCTCAACGTACTAAAAAAAGCAAACAGACCTCACAAAACACGGACATAAAATCTTCAACCTTGACTCTTTTCACTGTAACTCAAATAATGACGGTGATAGGTAAATGTAAACTCCCAAGTGATGCAAAGAAAAAAAAGAAAACAGGACATGCCGGAGACAGGAAACAAAAAGCGAAAAGGAAAAAAAAAAAGGCAGCCCTTCACGGTATTCAAAAGGGTAAGAAATAACGGACTGCAAATGAGTTTCTCTAATCCAATGAATAAACACGACTGCACTAGCTCGGAATCCTTCCATTTTTATGTCGAACACCCAAAAGAAAAAAAAAAAAATGGAGGGAAAAAAAGTCGTTACTCCTATCATTACCATCAAAATGGACATCATATATGATACGATATATCATATCGACGCCTTTCCTCTAGGTTCAAAAGGTAACAAGAGCGCTAAGAACCCAGAAAAGATGATGAGTGCACCGGAAATGTACACCGGTGTAGCAGTGGCGAGGTTCGCATATAATGCGATGATGGGTGCCTTTGGTGGGAAGAGCAAGTAAGGACGTGAATACGGCGGATAAGGAGAGGGAGGGCAGAAAACACTTACGATAACACTGAAAATTCTTGTGGCAGAGGAAACCAAGCCATTCCCGGTCCCTCGATCTTTGGCGGGGAATACCTCGGGTGATATGGCGTACAAAACGCCGTACATAATCTATGTGTCGTACGAAAAAGAAGAAACAGCAATGCACGGATTAGTCGTATGGAATGGAACTAGAACTAGGAGAGTACTTACGTTACTAAAAAAGGTATACCCACAGTTCCATCCGAGCAGAGCGTTCGAGCTCCGCGCGGTGGTAGTCGCGAATAGGAAAGCGCCTGTGAGCCCTGTCTCATGCGGGAATGGGGGGTATAACAGACGGAAGGCAGTTGTGGGATGAAAAGGCGGGGACGGAGAGGAAGACGAGGGGAACGAGAAGACGAGAGAGAGATAAGAAAGGAAGGAGGAGACAGAAGGTGGAAGGAACAGACAGGAACGAAAGGAAAGGAGGAGAGGAGGAAAAATACCAGGGGTAGTCGTTGAATAAAGTCAACCCATAGAAGATCAAATGAATCACTTGCCGGATGAAATAGCCAGCGTCCCTTTCCTTCCGACGTACGGCACTTCGACTGCCCAACCTGCGAGAAAAGCTCCTGGAACGCCAATAACGCTGAGGATGAATGTCTGTGGGAGATGATGAGAGGTGGATAGCGGGACAAGTCGCGGGGTGGATGCAAAGCTCATGCAGAATTGATCACTCACGTTTCGATAAGTAATGAACAATGACCCATCGCCGAATGCATTTCCACGGCTTTGAAGAAGGAAGGGAAGAAAACTATTGTATAACGTTGAGGCCAATCCGATTATCCCTGTAAACACACAATCGAGAGTCAGCGGGAGGCGGTTTGAAGGGTAAATGGTATCCAGTCTACTTGCCCCATAAGGATATCAGCAACGACGTAGAGAGAGCTAACTTCTTTGTTCTAAACAACGCCTTGACATGTTCCCAACCTAAGACTGAACTTGCGCTCAATACAGGACGCAAGTTGGGGTGGGCGTTGGGTTCGGTATCCATGTCGATCTTCTCCGTCTCTATCTCCTTACCTACACCATCCCCTGCTCTCACCAAATCCTCTACCGTTAACCTACTCGTCTTTCCATTATACTCCGCGATTTCATGTATAATCTTGACTGCTTCCTCATCTTTCCCAATCCCAACGAGAAATCGGGGACTCTCGACGAGCTTGAAGACGAAGAAGCGAATAGACCAGAGCAGAAGAGTTAGGCCCCCCAAGGTGAAGAGAAGGTATCGCCAGCCCATGTTTTCGGAGCGGGTGCAATTGGCTGAGGAGGCGCAGGAGAAGTTGGTTATCAACGGCCACGCAATCTGCAGGTGAAGGTAACGTTACGAAAGTGACGAGAAAACTATTTACAACCATACCAAACTGACGAAAAGTTGACCCAGGCACCACCAAATGGACATCACTGTGAGAAGCCATTGGTGGGTCCCCGGTACGAGATCTAGGCCGGGTCAGCAAAGGCGATTAGGGAGTATATAGGAGGAACTGAGTATACCGAGGAAAACAGCGCTATCCACAGGCATGTTCCCTCCGACACCGACTCCCAAGGTGGCGAGCAAGGAAGCCAGGGCGACCATATTTTGTGCTCCTCCAGCTGCAAGGCCAAAGATACCCGCGATAAGGAGGGTCAAGTTGAACGACCATCTAAAACTGACGGTTGGGGATTACAAGTTCATTCAGAAAGTGAATACGAACCGTCTTCCCCAGATATCACAACCAAAACTCCAGACGACAGCCCCGACGAAGAGCCCAATATTGGCTGCAAGTGTAAGGAAAGGACCATTAAACTTGAATTCGTTCACGACCGGAGTGAGGATAAGGCCAGTGATTAGCTATATTTTGTTCCCGTTGAACGATGTCGATCATCATGCTAAGTCCATACAGTTCTTACCGGCCAAACGCTATCCGCGAACCACCCAAATCCCGCACAGATGAACAAGTGAATCTGGTATTTCCCCATCCCAATCTCTTGAATAGCATTATTCAATACTCGGGCTTTAGCCTGATAAACTTGGTCTATCGTTCCGTCGGCATCGTACATGTCATCCAAAGCGACTTTAGTTGTCGCGATACTCGGTTCGGGAGATGCACGAGATGAAGCCGGTAGTTGAGCTTTTTCGCTGGACATTTTAGTGGAGCTTGGTTGGGAGAGATGACGGACGAGGGAAAAGAGTCAACTCGCATGTCAGAAAAGCATTCTTATAAATATACCTGGGTTCATCTCGGGAATATAAATCTCCGAGGAGCGGAATTGCTCAATTGGGAAAATTATAGCCAAACGTGCATATTGTCCTGATAATTCCCGTTCCGCGATCCTCAACCCGTCCTCAACGCCCTTAGAACATTCCAAGAATTTCATAACCACTCTGAAGCTGACATACATCCATTGAATTGATCATTGTACCTGTCAGGAGATCCTGCTAACCGGCGCAATATCTTTGCTCGTACCTCGATGTCTCCGAAGCTCATCCTAGTCACCGGAGCAACTGGTAGACAAGGCAGAGCATTCATACACGCACTCATTTCAGCTACTTCCGACATCGATAATGCTCAAAACCCTGGTTCCATCGAACACGATACACCTCCCGACTTTCACATCCTAGCTCTCACTCGCAATGCTTCCTCTTCCGCAGCAAAATCTCTTTCGATGCAGTACCCAGACCACCTTAGCATTGTCCAAGCTAACCTGGATTCCGAGCCTTCAATACGCAAGCTGTTTGAAGAAGCAAAGTCAAAAGGAGGAGGCGGCATTTGGGGAGTATTTTGCGTTTTAGCTTTCCCTGGGCTAGGTGCGAATGCGGACGGCGAGGAAGCTCAAGGAAAGGTGTGTATGTAAGTTCTGGATCGCTAATATGCGCACGTTAATGATAACGAAACCTTTTGGATTGTCGTTCTTATCACTGAAGACTATCGCCAACCTCGCTCTAGAATACGGCGTCTCAACCTTTATCTTCTCTTCCGTCGAAAGAGGTGGTCAAAAGGACGATGATAAACCTGAAATTCTAATGCAAGATCGATATGCCAAAGTCAAAATCGAGCAATATATCAAACAGCTAGGAGAAAAAGGCCTTCCTTGGACGTACGTCGTATGCTGCTTTCTTCATTGGCTTCCTATCGTCATTGATCAATACGTACTACGCTTATACTTAGCATCCTCCGACCTGGCTTCTTCATGGAAAACTACGAGGGGACCATCGGATCTATTACAGTTGGCGTGCTCAAAGCGGGATTACAGCCTACAACTACGATTCAGATGGTGGTAAGTCCAGTATTTTCTCGACAATTCTAAACCTAGTCGCATACCAACTCCACACCTACACAAATTATAGGCTATCGATGATATTGGCCACGTTGCTGCAGGCGTATTTAGGGTAAGTGTCCTTCCTTCGCCGCATCCGCGGGTCGACAAGGATGCAGAATTCTCAAATCCACGTACATAAAGAATCCAGAATCCTTCCACCATCAGATTCTCTGCATAATCGGCGAACGGTCAACTATGAAAGCACAAGAAGAATCATACAAACGTGCAACAGGACGTTCTCTCCCGGCCACTCCGTCCATCATAGCTCGAGGCCTTATTGCCATGAACAAACACACGAAACATCTGTGAGTGATCCTCAAAGCGTCCGTCCCACTCGAACTGTTCAATCCGGAATGACTGGTTCGGATATATAGTATTTCGGATATCGAACGCGTTCACCGCATCCAAGAAGAACCAGATGGCCCTCGTATCGAAGTTGACGCTTCAATCGAAGCGACAAGAAGAGCGTACCCACATTTGCGTAATTTTGAAGACTGGGCTTCGAAAGGAAAACTGTCCAGTGAGTCGAGAGACCCCGCCAACTCCGAGGGTGGGGGACGGAAGGACGGCTGGAATAAGGTTTCCGTTACAAAGTTGACTATGGGTCGGCAGTGATGTACTAGGTACGGTTGACCCTACATGAATAATTGTTATGTTGCGTATATACATCAATGTAATGGCAGGTTTGGAGAAGCTGGGGAGATGGGGTATGAGAAAGAACTCTGTCTCTTTCAAAGGACAGAATGGGGTTTATGGAATGAGTAGAAAGGTATAAACGAGTGTACAAGATTGTTGAGGTTTTTTAACAAACAAAATGAATGACGATGACCGTTACGGCCAGGGAGGTGATGAAAACAGGTACATTGGATTCATCTGGAAGCGAATCGAAATGGTCAATAAATAATAGTTGAATCAAGAACTCCGATATGAAGGAGGGTACACGTCCGACTGAGCCACTGTTGACGTGGACCGTACAGTTGAAGATCGAGTAGGCCGAGTCGATCTGTTCACTTTTGGTCTACTTGTCCTTCGCACATCACCACTACCAGCAGCAGAGGACGCATCCTCGACTACAGTGGCGGCAGTATCAGCATTCGTATGATTCGAAACGGACCCCGCGGTACCGAACACGCTCGATGGTCCCGGAGCTGCGTCGGCCACGCGGTAGGAAAGTAGGTTTCGAGCTCTTTCACCGAAGCTGGCTGGAGACGTTGAGGAGGCTGGTCCAGCAATCATGTAGGGCTCGGGACTCGGTGCGCGCTCAGAGGTGGGGCTTCTTGCGGACGCAGAACGACTAAGAAGGTCAGGGTTTCCGCCTGCTAGAGGCATAATTCCGCGATACCCTGATCTGGAATTCAACCTACAAAAAATGGGGGAGAGTGAGTGCTTTGTGAGAATGGGGAATACATTGTCCGTACATTGCCACTGTAAACGGCCAAGGTAGGTATAGTTGAGACGTCGAAAAGTTTCCCGAAGAGATAGAGAACGCATGCTCACTCATGGTAATCACGTAAATCTTGTCCAACATCATCTGATACACCGTCCTGCAGGTTTCATGAAACCGAGTCAAACGAGGACAAGGCTACAGGACTTGAGATGACCGCTCACCAGCGCAAAGTTTTCGGTTCACTTGCGAACACAGCGGCCGCAACAACTTGAAACAAAATTAACAGAACCCCCCTGATTACGACGAACTGTAGGACCCTGTGAAACATGGGGTTGTTTCTGTACATGTGAATGAAGAAAAGACGAGAAGAGAGGGAAGGGGAAAGATAGTCCAGTCAAGTCAGTCCTTGTCATATGGATGCATTCAGAGCCAACCTACATCTCAATTGCCATAGCAAAATTATTTCGATAGCTCCAAGCGAAAGCTCCAGAGGTTAACAGGTTTGCCCCCAGACGAAGGAAGTTTTGAGCATCGATCAACGACTATAAGAGTAGGTGGTTAAGACCTGTCCTATCGAAACTTTGACCTTCTTACCTTGACATTCGAAGCAATAAAAGTACTCCATAAGGTTGTTTTGAACAAAAAATGAGCTGCGACTGTGTTGGATGTGACAGTCTCATTAGTGAAAGTGGGAAGAGAACTACAAAGGATACATACCACATCCGCAGGCTAGATAGAAAATGAGAAAGCCGATGCAAAAAAAAAGTGGCTTGGACAGGGATGACGAAAAAAGCTCACCGAAAGCAGCCATTGACATGATCGTCTGTTAAACCCCCGAATCAATGATCAAAAATGAGAATCGTCGCGGATAAAAAAGAAGGAAGAGACTATACCACGACATATGATATGATATTATATATGCGGCTCACTAAGCAAGAAAGGTTCGGATAAATTAGCTCAATTGATGAGAACTTTACTACTCACAAGGATAGATTCTTGATGCAAAGTAGATATCAACGCTGGAAAGAACGGGATTCAGGACAACAGCACCTCCCACAAGGCTAGGACATGACTAACATAAGCATCGGGATACCACTAACGACTAGCTCAATGATGAGGGCTCTGGAGTACGTAGTTAAGCCCAATGGCGTGAAGGGGAGTGATTGTTGATTATTAACCCACCGAGGAGCCTCAAACAAGGCAGCCACATTGCCCCAGTTGAAAATCTGTGTAGCCGTATATAAGCAAGCGGGTGCGTCGAAAATTAGAATGAGATCTCATTCACAATGAAGACATATGAGGCAGCAATATCCAAGCTATCTGTGGCGACAACGAGGGCGCTAAATATCCATCATTGTCATGTCAGTCACCGGTAAACCTCTTGTGCAACCGAGATCTCACCCAAGAACGATCACCTAGCAGGTGCATAGTATATATGAGTTATGCAAGAAAAAGCGAAAGAACGCGTCACTCACCATAGCATTTACATAGACACTATCATCGTTTCGACGAAAGTAACTCCATAATTGAGCTCCTACAATTCCGACCAGTCTTTCGATCTACATTTCAGTACTCGTACTATACCCAGAGTATATTCGCCTCCACGGGTTCATGTTAAGTGAAACTTACAAGGTAGAGAGAATCGTTCCTGAAAAATTACGGGCTCAAATCGACGCTCTTGCTCGTTTGGGAGATGCAAAAGGACCCACCAAGGAATGGATTCAGGAAAAGGTCCTGGAGCTCATCTAAAGCGCTGTCAGGAGATGTAGGCGAACCGATCGAGGACATGGTGGAAATGAAGAATGGCCAGGAAGGAAGGGAAAAGGGAAAGGACAAAAAGGAAGGGAAAACAATATTCTAGCCCAAAGGATCTGTATATTGCGTCGTATACGTATTCGACAGAATCTCGTGCCTATGTGGAAATTATCGTCAAGGTTACTATGGAACTTAAGCGCTCTGAACCAGGAGGCTCGACAGCTGAAAACATATGCAGGGCTATGCGCATGCATACATTGAGCGATTCTGTACACAGCAATACTTGACAGTATTGATCTGTTTAAAGGAAGTGAATTGGCTATGATACCATCTGTCACTCGCGTTCTCAATACTTATCTTATATCAACTTTAGGTTGTTCCATGTGCACAAGACTCTTCTGCGATGTGAACGCGAGTTGGGAACCATTCACAGCTAGGATGTTTATCATGACTAGACGCTCAACTAACGTGTCCTGTAGAACCCGATTCAATTTCCTGACCTGTCAAGGGAGCGAGCTTGAGAACACAGTCCGATGTGAATTTGCACGAAAAAGACACAGAGAAAAGTTGGGTGGTAAAGACCAGCCCCGGTATATCTCTGGCGATTGGCATCCAACTTCCTAGCTGTGGAGGAAGTTATAGGCCTCCCTAGTAAGTTTAAGAAATGACAAATATTTCTCCGTCCTCTGCCGATCCGATTCACTGAAATCCGAAGGCAGCGTTGAGATAGCGTTAGTGAATAAGGATTCGAGCTCCTGGCGCTGTCGCTGAGAACTTCTGTTCTCTGTAAATTTGTAACGCATAGGACGTGAACCTGAAACTGGAAAAGACCAGATGATTCTCCAATTTATGTGGATTCAGTTGGACTACTGCCATGACGATAAAGTAGACAAAGTCCGGTGGTGTCGACCTACCTATAACACTAACATTATTCAAAATCACTGGCGAAACAGTCACAGTGCCAGGGAACCAGGATAGTGGATGGAGAAATCTTGTATGGCTCCAGATCGAGGCTCTGGCAGCGAGGGTGTCACTGAGCTCCCCTCGGTCTACTAGTACTGAATCACATATTTATGTGTTCAAACCCAAAGTGAACCGCAATTTCTTTGAACGCAATCGTCACATCAGCAAAAGTCAGAAGATAGAACTAAGACAAGGGATACTTGACACATTCAAATTTCCCAGGCCGAATGGAAATCGAGAAAACCGATGTAACAAATAAGAGAAACGGATAGCAAATAAAGCTTACCGAAATTAGCCAGTCGTGTCTGTTACTCACTCCAAAAAACAATCGCCAAGATGACCTGTCGTCGATAAAGTAGCGCCAGGAACAGACTGTAACGTGGCAGATGATATGAGATTATCGGGGGCAGCAATATTCGAGTTATTTGCTCCCGGTGAACCATTTCCGCACAACTCCGACCGAAATCTTGAAGAACGCTCCCGTAGCAGACACATAGTATCTATCGGCCATGCAAGGAAGAGCATTGAAAGAACATGTCACTCACATGGATCTTTCAAGACGATATCATCGGTTCGATCAAAATGATTGAGTACTCAAAATTTCAACTAGCCTTTCAGCCTACGTTTCCGTCCCCATCCTCCCTCTCAGGGTGTAATTACATTGACGGGTTTGCGTGAAGAGAAGATTACAAGGGAGAGAGTCATTCTGATTAAGAGTCCAATTAACAATTTTTCATGTTTGAGAGATTCAAAAGTACGCACCAAGAAAACTGAAATGGACTAAGCGGGACTTCTTGGGGTGCATTTGAGGTGGGAGGAATTGTAGGCAAACCGCTCAAGGATGTAGTGGAAATGAAAGTGGCTGGGAAGGACGCAAAAAAAAAAGAAAAGAAAACCGAATTGTAGTTCAAAGGATCCCAGTGCTGATCCAATAGACATCGGATTCAGCGAAGGAGAACCGAAACACGATAAAGAAACTGGTAAGCTGGTAAGTTTAAGCAATGTCCTCGGTCCCCTGCTATTAAACCGATATATATCTAGGCAGCACCGAGGTTACCTATCAATGATGGGTATGATTCGAGCCCCAGGCGCAAAAACTGCACCTTTACTACTCAGCCAGCGTAAAGGGCCTACCATCAGAAGAGATCTGAAAATTCTGCAGCCTACCTTGACTAGTGTCGCGACAGTAAAGATAACAAAATTTCAGCATTCAATCACGCTGGGCGAATTTCATATATAGATAGCCTGTTTCTGTTCAGTAATTTGCTGTAAAGATGACGACGATCCACTTGTAACATGGCACGTAGGCGTATTAATCTCCATCATGCCCTGGCGAACTTGTTGATGACTCGCCTATGTAGCCACGACCAGATCATGTTGTCCACATCGAATGGTTTGACAGCGTTTCTATTGTCGACCGGAACACTACTTGTGGTAGATCCAGAGCCGAATGTGGCAGTATTAAACAGTGGGATGTGGGCAGCTGGAATGTCCATTGGTGCAGGTAAGGGAGTCGGAGAAAGCCGGGTAAGGAGGACGAGTCGTAGGCGGGTTAGGACAGGCTGAGCCGTGCAGATCGCCTTGAGAAGACCGTTCTGAGGGACGACAAGGCTCTGGAAGATTCCACGCCGGAGGTTCGTTAGGAACTTGATTAGGATCTGAAGCTGTAACGGCACTACTCAATCTGGGGATCTTTTGGAATGAGCTGGCGGCCAACTTGTCGTCTGGAAAGGGTTTATCGGACACTTTATATTGCTCTTCCTCCTCCGAACCCTTCTGAGACTTTAGTAAATCGGCGGCTGTGAGAACTGTGAATGGGAGGCAATGGGAGGCTTTCGGTTGAGGGACGACGTTTGAGGGCGTCAGGATGAAACGACCGGGAAGTTGCCGACTTCTGTGATGTCATTGCCGACCTCTCCTTGTCGGCATCAGAGGCAGACCTGCAACAATCATGATGGTCACTCATACTACCGCCGCGACTGACGATCGAAAAAGTAAGACGACGACTTGAAGATGGATACCTTTACCCATCTGGCTTTCTATTGTTCGCCTCTTACTTCACCCGAGAGATTTAACGATCACCCTATCATATTGTAAGTTGTGGAAGATTCGGAGCAAGCCTGGGAGATTCTGCAACCGCTGAACATCTGATCAAAAATACGAGAAGGGAGATATCTTCCGGCTGTTGAATAGCATTTTACAACTACCTCGATGGAAAATATCAAGCTGTTATGCATCACGATGTTTGACACTACCTACTTGACATTGGCCGTCTTTGAACTGACCTGCCTTGAACACTTACGGATTCAAGTAACCTGGGCACATGAGTCCTTGTTTCTTCTGTGCCCTCTTAATTTTAGCCGCTTCAATCCTATCACCTTTCAGGTACTAGCTCGAGCAAGTGGTTGTATCGTTAGCAGATAATGAGAAAAATTTACAAGGTTCTAGATATTTAGTGCCAAGGCGGTAGAAAGTGTTGAACTGCTCTGAATCATGATCGCACGGGTTGCGACCTGTTGCGACATATACTGTGGCCTCAAACCGGTGAAGCAAATTGTCAACAATCATGATGATCCTCCCATACTGCTACTGACGATGATAGAAAAACTGGAACAGCAAGTATCCATCTTTCCGCCCGAGTTTCCATTGTTTGCTTCTCACCCGAGTCAGAGACTCTTTCCTCCTTAGCCCATTCTTAACATGTCGGTAGTTTTGTGTCTGTTGATCTAGTAAGTCACTTTAATACCGATAAAATATATCTTCTTGACTTCGAGTCATGGCATTGAAAGGGTGCTTCGCGTGACTGCAGAATCTCCTGTTATCTTTCAAACCATTGGTGGTACTTTGACCCCAGGACAGACCGTAACTATGGTAGTCCAGGGACCCGCACCAAGCTTTGAAATACATTTTGAGCAGGGCGCCCTGGCCGCAGTTGCAACTACCATTGTCCCGACTGGTACTTCGGACGAATATGACTTCCCTTTGGTAATTCCGACGGAATTAACGTGAGCGTAACTGCTTAACATTCACCACAAAAAAAAACAGCTATACTGACTTCAATACTAGTGGAACCGACGCTGTCTTTCTTATTGAAACAGGAAATGTTGGAGCATTTACTGTTCAAACAGTTCCTCTTGCAGCATTTCCACAACTTAATACTGAAAAGTCTGTGTTTCTTAACGATAGAGAACAATGTGCAGAAACGTCTTAATCAGGATCTTAACGTCACCCTTAGGTACCTCAGAATCTACTCCTAGTGGTGGTACAAGGTGAGTAAATCGGGAAAGATGTAGCCAAAGATGCATCTTACGTGTTGCCCAGTATATTTACAGCTCCTCCTTCCTCGTACGTCTCTAGTTCTCTAAGGGATAGGTATGGGGATTCATCTTCAAACCAGACAATCAACAAGCTCGAGAGGCTCTATATCGTCGGTCATTGAAAGCCATTCCTTATTCAATAGCTTACACATTCCCTAGGAGTTCTCCAGAACCCGCATCTACGACTTCCCACGCACCAACTGGCGGGGAAACGATAAAATCGAGTCACAGTGTTATCATTGGCAGCGTGGTGGGAGGGGTAGGGTCACTGATTCTCATTGGAGCTATACTGCTCTGTCGTCGATACCGTACTCGACGCTCCACAACAGTTCAACAAATAAATGCTGCAGCAGGCCATGATGAGGATTCTGCGAATGGGACCATCTCCCCTTTCGTAGGTATTCAAACCACCTCTCAATTTCCTGAAAAACGTCAGCCTACAGCAAACTGGAGGCTTGAAAACATCCGAGACACAGAGAACGATGAGAACGCCACCCCATCAACGTCTTCCACTCATATGCGAAGGATTTTTTCGATACTCAAGAGAATATCTATGAATCGATCGACAGAACTCCCAGTGGCGAGCCAGAGATTAGGCAGAACAATCGCAGAGTCAGAGAGTTTCGTCATCAGGATAGTGGGTGGAGTCATCCGGCTGAGGCTCGGGATCGAGATTCTGGTAGCGAAGATGTCATTGAGCTTCCTCCGGACTACGCTTCGGTATGATGTCATGTCGTAAAATAGCTCTCTCTACCCTTGACCCCAGTTCTGGTGAGGCACAGAAGGCGGAGGTCCCGAAAGATGCTGTTTGGGTGAAAAAGGAAAAGGACCCAACCTGTTGATACGTATACAGAACATATTCATGCGCATATAGTCAGCAAGAACCCCGAACGTTGCCAACTGTCCAACTCACCATAAGCCTCCCATGCCCTGGCTGAGCATGCATCTTCAAATCAGCCACCCCATCAACGTCTTCCATTCATATGTAGAAAATTCTTTCGATAATCAGGAGGATATCTATAAATCATATAACAGAAGCCCCCAATGGTGAGCCAGAGATAAGGCGGAACAATCGCAGAGTAAGGGAGATTTGTCACCAGGATAGTGGGTGGTGGGTGGAGAGATTCTCACAATTGAGATTCTGCAAGCGAGGGTGTGATTGAGCTTCCTCCGAACTACCCTGCAGTATGATTTTGTCTTGTAGAATGAATCGAAGTCTCGTGTCAGTACATCATAGAATCCAGCACAGGTGCACTTGCTACCCCAATTCTCAAATGCTGTGCGGACTGATCCTGTGTACCCCAATTGGATTTCTTTATTTTCAAAAAGGCGGATAGATTGTCTTCACGATCGGCTGCCACCTGGGCTGTTGTTGCGAAACGTCTCCGTTAAATCTCTACCCGCGTCAGAGAAATTCGAAAATAGAACAGTTGAGAAGTCTGTACAGTGTGTCTTCCTGCGCGCGATCTGCAATAAGTGAAGAGTAGAACTTTTACTGCGTGTCACTCAAGAGAACCAGGAAATGACAATCCAACAGCGGAAGACATACTAGAATTCACATAAATTCGCAAAAATATTATACAAGTACATCGCCAAGGACAATGTACCTTTGGTAGATCCTTCCTGTGCAAGGATACAACACGAAATCACTTGGCTTCCCCAACCAAAGGCTCGACAATCTCGACCGCGCGCTTGAACTCTACCACAAACGGTTACCTGATAAGCGATGTCAATTTGGACTTGGCATTGGCCGTTCGGCCCGCCAGATAGTACATTACCTACCGGTAGACGCACTCACAAGCCCACAGAGAGTCTTTCGTTAATCTATCGAAGCAGATATCAATAATTCATGTAAGGGTACTTGGGTGCTTTAAACAATCGCTTTCACAATCAGGAAGGTATACGTGGCGGTAAGGTTAAGGGCGCCGCAAACAGTGATAATGATCTCGCCAACGAGAGGGAGGAGTTCCGCGAGCAATCCACCAACGAGACCACAAATGAGCTGGATGAGAGTAGCGGCGAGGCCAAGGATGTCGCAGAGGAGAGGGAAGATGACGTTGGTTTCGAGAGAAGAAACGACTTTTAACACAGCAGCGACGGCCTCGAAGACGAGCTACAAGGTAATCGTGTCAAATGCGGCTCTACAGACGAAGGGACACCAAAGAAACATATGTTCAAAAGACAAATAACCAGTTGGGCGATATCGGCGACGAGAAGGACAACACCGTCCACTGTGGTCAAGACAGTGATGAGAGCAGCTTTAACCAGAGCGTTAACGTCGGTAATGGCGTCGTTGAGAACATGTTTAATGTCGTTAACGATCGGTGTCAAGACCTCGATGGTGCAGTTTTCGGACTATGCGAACCTTACATCTATGCCGGGAAATTCTTCTTTTTTTTATTCAACTCATACAATTTTGATGCGCAATTCAATGCTACATTCGATTGTTTTTACTATCCGGGTGGCAAGCCTTTTACAAGCACACAACAACATCAAATAAAGCTCGACCCTGAGCTCATATATAAGCAGATTACGGGTATCAAAGGCTTCAAGGCGCTGGTTCGGTATGTCCCTACTGCTCACCATTGCTGATTTCCCTTTGACATGTGTACTCGCAGCTTTGAACGATCTACAACTTCCACAACTCCTGCTCCTTCTCTGAGAGGGTACAAGCATGTCATAATTTCAAGCTGCTCATCCGTCGTTCTGGATTCAGCATCCGTAGGTGTTCTTGGAGCTTTAAGAATGCTTGCTCACCTGTCGTTCTTTTCTCTGTCGTTCCTATGAACTGTCGTGACTGCCTGGCCTCTGGGATCGCAAATTAATCATGGAACGGAACTTGAAAGACAATTTGCTCGACCCCAATATAGTCAGTCACGTATTTCTTGGATCGTTATTTAAACAGTGAAAGACACATTCAAACATAGAAAACTTGCCCATATACTTGGCAAAACAGTTCCCAGACACAAATCGTGAAAGATGGGTCGTTTGTTTGACGAGACGCGTACACGCGTTTGGTGTGGAGAAGAATGACGATCCTATGGCTGAACCAGTCCTGACAAAACTCCCGCTCAATAGCTGCCCGAAATGGGTAATGACCGACCCCGAGGTGACTGTGTCATTTGATAGTATCCAACAAATGGAAGGCCTAGGGTTTTTCTCGTGGATTACCAATGGCATGGTAGCGTAAATGCGTGCGCAAGTTATTCCGTCAGAATGCTATCCAGGGGGCAAGCCTTTCGTGAAGAAGCTGAAACAGATCAGGTACGGGGATCCACAACCAGATTTGAAGAACCCAACGGGACCACCGATACGTCAGAAGGGTGAAGGGTCATCGATGGATATGGGGTGGGGTGTGCTCGAAGAATTAGCGAGACGAGGGAAGTATGATGGAGATCACCAAGGCGTACCTGTGACGTTTCAGCGCAAGTTTACCGCGCATTATCTGCGAATATGGGTTCAGCGCTGGGGAAAAACCAAGCTGGGAATAAAATCATCTGGGATTTGAAACAGCAGTACCCAACTTCGAAGTTTCCACCATGGGTGTAGCCAGAGGCTGATTGAGCTGGTTGTTGTAGTACTTACAAGGTACTTGGCTTCCAGTAGTATGTACAGTATTGGCACCCCATAGAAGTCCTTTCCATTGTTGTGGTCTGGCAATGAGGAAATAAAATTGATCTTTCCTAAGCTGTATGTAGTCATAGTACGAATTCTCGAAGAAAACATAGCTATTATTAGGCCGGTTGCCGTTCCGATACAGAATTCCTGCGACATCAAGATCCTGCATCGCAATAATACGAAGATGCTTTATTGATGTACAATCTGTATACAGTATTTTGTTACGTGTGACGGGTGCGGCTACCGGTAGGTAAATTGTAATGTATTATATACAGAAAAAAGAGTGGTGTTAGTTCCACTATCGCTGGTATAAGCATACGAATCGTGATCACCTCTGACCAGGTAGCCCCCCTGATCCAGAGCCAGAAGAAATTTTCGGTACTCTACCCGAAAGACGCTAAACTCAACGTGGAGACGAGCTACTATAGATTCTGAACTTGATCCTAATAGCCTGCGCAAGAAAGAGTGTTGCTTCATTTCTAACTCTTTCTTGGCTTTAACATCGATATCCAGAATGATATGGCAGCCGTCAGTCGGTGGAGTGTTCAGTTGGCAGTCCACCGGGGCCGTATATAACTAGCAACCAATCTTCAGTGGCAGCTTCCTACGTCTGATATATAATTCCAAGTTGCCGCACGCTGGCTGACAAATAACAGAGAAGAGCGATCTCTTCTGGCTGTTGAATTGTTGAACAGATCGTGTCATTCATCAAGTAGTTATGTTTCAGCATACTTGATAGTGATTGTGCCTTTATTCCCTCCCACATTCCATTAAGTTCACCACAAGAGAACACTACTTGTACTTCGCTCGCACTAATATCTGTGTTTAGGTCACTACTTAAGCACTGAATTCCGTCAGTTGTGCCGGTATCACATAATAGAGAGCAGCTTCAAAGCCAGTGTTGCCGCGGTTCGGTTCGGTTCGCGAACCTGCCATTTTTGGTGGACCTGAACCTAAACCTCAAGGTTCAGTTCAGCATTTGTTGAACCTTGAACCTGAGGTTCGGTCCAGGTTCAGAACTGGGTTCGAACCTCCGAACCTTCAAAATTTCAGATTGAATAGATGAGCACTTTTTAAGCTCCATAACTTGAATTTTTGCTACCCATACATATTTATTCACTCAAAATGGGCCTGTCAGGTTGTTAAATAGTCCTATAGATCAGCTTTTATCTCAATTACTGAGAGTAAGTATGTAATAGCATATCATATAACAAGATTTAAAGTTGTTCACTTAGAAACTCGATTGAGGATGTATTTTCTACCTTAATATGAGTTACTAACCTTAGAAGAGATGAAAAAAATCAATCTGCCTCTTTCAGATACATATTTTGGCCTGCAAACTGTTGCAGGTTCGGTTCAGATTCAGAGGTTCAGTTCAGGTTCACCACCACCCGAACCTTGAACCTCCAAGTTCGCGAACCTTCAAGGGTTTACTGAACCTGAACCTGAACCTTGGGTCCAGTTCAGGTTCGCACCGGGTTCAGTAGGTTCACGCACCGAACCGCGGCAACACTGTTCAAAGCCGGTGTCGCCCGTCAGTGAAGGGCGTTCAACTGCTTTGAATTACGATTGAGCTGGTCGCCTCCAGCATATATTCATCAATCATGATAATCTTCCCGTACTGGTGATACAAAAATCAAGACAGTAACTGTAAGTATCCATCGTTTGCTTCTTAACCAAGTCGTTGGAGCGACTCCTCCTGCCTTGACTTTTAGCCGTGAACATGACGCTGGCCTGGTGTCTCTTGAGCTGGTAAGTCACTTCAATATAGGATACATCTCTCTGGCTCATGGCGATTGCTTCACTGAAAGGGTGCTTCTCGCGACTGCACAAAATAACTTCATTCCAGAGTTACCACCCATTGGAACATTGACTCCAGGACAGACCGTCAGTTGGACGATAAATGGATCCCCAAATAACTTTGCCGCGATATTCCGCGAGGGTGACCTGGTCTTGACTGCAACTACTGTTCACCCTAGTCAAGGCCAACTTGACTTCTCTTTAGTGATTCCGACGGCATTACCGTGAGAACAACTGCTTAACATTCACCACGAAGAACACTTAAACTGACTGAAATGCATCATTAATGGAACGGAAATTGATTTAGGGTTCAGCCTTCTAGGTGGTGGATTATTTCCTACTGAAGGGGTTCGCTCTAGCGGTGTCATCTACAAGTTCAAGGTCTGCACTGTATCAAGCAATATAAAACAATATGCTTACACTTTCTCAGTGCTGTACAATCACTTTTGGATCCCATTTCGAGTCCCGGTACAAGGTGAGAAAATCGCGTAGGATGTAGCCAAAAATGTGTCTTACATTTTGCCCAGTACAACTCATCCCTCCTCGTACGTCCCCGGTTCCTTTGATGGATGGATATGAGGACTTATCTTCAAACCAGGTAATCAACGAAATCGGGAGGCTCTACATCGTCAGTCATTTGAAGTCATTCCTTATTCAATCAGTTACTCATTGCGTAGAAGTCGCACAGAAACTGCCTCATTCACTCCGACCAGCCTGACGGCTTCACTAACACAGACTAGCCTTACGGCTCCGCTGACACCGACTAACTTGACTCCGCTGACGCCGACCAGCCAGACTGCTCCTCTGACACTGACTAGCTTGACTCCGTTGACGCCGACTAGACAGACTGCTCCGCTGACACCGACTCACCTGACAACTCCTAAAGTGACTCACAGTCCTGATATTATCGGCGGTGCTGTGAGAGGTGTAGGACTGCTCCTCCTCCTCATCGGAGCTATCCTGCTTTGCCGCCGCTACCGCACCCGACGTTTCGCAACGGTTCAACAAATCAGACCCGCGGTTGTCCATGGAACTGTCTCACCTTTCGCGAGTAGTCAAGCCACATCTTATCTTCCAGAGAAACGCAGCATCCCAGAAACAGGGGACGAGGAGAATCTCATCCCTTCTCAATCTAATCGTATGCAGAGAGCACCTCATCTTCCACAAAAGTATCGGCCTACACAAAACTGGAGGCCAAAAAACTTTCCAGAAGCGGAGACCGAAGAGAACGCCATCCCAACAACGCTTTCAACCCAATCCACTCGTATGCAGGGGATTCATTCAATACTCACGAGGGTATCCCTGAATAGCTTGACAGAGCTTTCGAGTGTTGGGCAAGAGATAAGGCGGAGCAATATCAATCCCGGAGCCAGGGAGTTTCGTCACCAAGATAGTGGGTGGAGAGATCTAGCTGCGGCTCGAGATCTCGATTCAGGAAACGAGAATGTAATTGAGCTTCCTCCGGACTACTCTGCAGTATGATACTGTTTTGTCGATTAGATAATTAGTTTATGGTCAGCAATTCGCGAATGCTGTTCGGACTATTTCCTTGTTACGCAAACAGGGTGCTTTATCTCTCAAAAAGACGAATAGTTCGTCTTCAATATCGGCTGCCTCTCTGTCTGTTTTCTACTCGTGTCAAAGAACATCAGAAGACACAGGAGCTGAAAAGGCCGTACACATTGTCTTCCGACCTGCGATCTGAAAGTAGACGTTTTACCGCGTGTTGTTCAGGAGAACCAGGAGATGATAATCCAACAGTGGAAGACATCGACTACGCGGAAAATCGCGACAATATTCTACAAGTACAACGACAAGAAGAATGTACCTTTGGTAAACCCTTCCTGTGTACGAAATCACTTAGCTTCCCCAACCAAAGACTCGACAATCTCTACCGCGCGCTTGAACTGAGCCTTTTGCTCGGGCGTAGCTTGAACCGAGCTCGAGCTGTACATACAGAACAAAGAGAGGTGTTAGTGCAACTATCACTGGTTTCAGCACTATGCGCGTCCACTCACCCGGGCCCTCCACTAACCCCACTCATTCCCCCATTAAACCACTGCAAATCATCACTTCCCCAAAAGATACTAGTATCTAAACCGTAGATATCCTCGCTCCCAGGTGGCTGCTCAGTCGGTAGCTTCTTGAGTATTCCGTGAAGCTCGTCCATCCAAGCCTCCGCTGACTCAGTAGTGTCGGAACCTGAAATGAAATCGATCAAGAGGATAACCAAAAGGGTGGCCATTTAGGTAAGTTCCGGCCTATGATCCCACAACGATAACTGCGATATCTTACCAGATAACTTGACTTGAGTTCCTTGGCCCAGACTCTTTGGCGCAAAGCTCCCTAAGTCTGGAGTACCATCTGCCCTTGAAGCTGAGGAGATGTTCAAGGTGTCGGCATTCTCAGTACGAGTAATGGTGGCAATGAATGAAGGCGTTGGAGGGGCAAATCCGCCGGTAATGCCTGTTAAAAACAGTTTCGGAAGACCAATGAGCGAAAGCGCAAAGACTGATCTAGTTGCAGTCCGTACCTTTCTGCAATCGCAGCGAATACTCTGCAGGAGCCATGATGGGTGTTCGAGTGGTGTGGTGTTAAATCGGAATCGATAAACGGTCCTTATATATCTTTCGGGGTCGGATATTAATGCGATATGACCCGATAGACCTATATACTAAGATAGCACGGCTGTACGTTGAAAGGCCTTGGATTAGCCTAGATGAGGATGGAGGCGGTTGGAGGAAGAAGAATGACGTTGATGAAGCGCCCATTGAGCGCCATCGCGACTCGAAATAAGCGCCACGGTGCCCCACATCGCGGTATAGTCGCTCGACTATGGTTGAGTACGCATAGCCTTGACAGCATTGGGCCTCTTGATCTCATCCTTATTCGGTTGATCTAAACATAAGTATGCGGACACAAGTAATTTGTGCTCACGATTATCTGTGCCTATTTACGTACTAGGTCGTAGTCATGTCGGTATCGGATGAAGGGGGAAAGTTACAAAGCCAGCGCCGCCAATTTGGTAGAAAGTGTTGAGCTGCTTTAAGTTACGATCGCGCTGGTTGCCTCAAGACGGCGAATCAGATCTTCAACAGTCGTGATGGTCCTCCCGTATTGCTACTGGCGATAGAAAAACTAACAGAGCAACTTGAAATATCCATTGTTTGCTTCTTACTGCTTCTTACTCGACCTGCAGGCTCCTCCTTCCTTGACTGATCTTTATCATGACGCTGGCTTCGTGTCTCTTGCTGGTAAGCCACTTCAATATAGCATACATCTCTTTAACTCATGACAATTGCCCCTTTGAAAGGGCGCTTCTCGCGACTGCAAAAATTGACTATATTCCAGAATTACCACCTATTAGAACTGTGACTACAGGCCAGATCGTCACTTGGCGATGAATAGATCCCCACTACAATTGGCCGCGATATTCGGCGACGGTAACCTGGTGACCAGGTCCTGGTCTTTACTGCAACTACTATCGTCCCTGTTTTAGATCAACTTGAGTTCTCTTCATTAATTCCGACGGCATTAACGTGAGCATAACTGCTTAGCATTCACCACGAAGAATGCTCGTGCGGACTGAAAAGCATCACTGGTGGAACTGAGTTTGATTTAGGGGTCAGCATTCTAACTCTTAGATTACTTCCTTCTGCAACATTCGGTCTTGAGGTGCCATCTAATAATAGTACAAGATTTGCAGTGTATCGGACAGTATAGGATAACGTGCTTACGTCCTTTCTTGACCAGTGCACCCTCTGTTTTAGGTAGTACTTTGATTCCCGGTACAAGGTGAGTCGAGCGGGAAGTAGCCAAAAATGCGTCTTACATTCTGTCCGGCACAACTCCTCCCCCCCTAGTCCCCTTAATAGAAGGGTATAAGGACTCATCTTCAAACCAGGCAAGCGATGGGCTTCGGAGGCTCTTTATCGTCAGTCATTTCAAGCCATTCCTTATTCCATTACTTACCGATCGCGTAGGGGTTCTGCAGAAACTGTATCAACGATTTTGCTCACACCAACTGGCCCGACGGCTTGACACAGACGGACTAATTCGACGACGACCAAAGTGAATCACAGTCCTGGTATTACCAGCGGTGTCGTGGGAGGTGTAGGACTTCTTTTCCTCATCGGAGCTATTTTGCTCTGCCGTCGCTACCATGCTCCGCGTCGACGCTCCGCAACAGTGCAGCAAATCAGTGCCGTGGTTGGTCATGACATTGATGAGAATTCTTTGAATGTGACTATCTCACCTTTCGCCAATACCCACAACTCATCTTCCAGAAAACCGCCACCGCACAAAAAACTTGAGGCTCGGAAACATCCCAGAAACGGAGACCGATGAGAATGCCATCCTAGCAACTTCTTCATCTCAATCCAATCGTATGCAAGGGATTTGTTCGGTACCCAGGAGAATCTCTATGAATAGATGAACAGAACTCCTCAGTATTGAATTAGAGATAAGGCAGAGCAATCGTAGAGTCAGGGAAGTTTCTCACCAGGATACTGGATGGAGAGATCTGGCTGTGGCTCGAGATCGAGATTCCGGCAGCGAGGATGTGATTGAGCTTTCCCCGGACTATTCTTCAGTATGATAAGGTGTGTTGTGGAATGAATAAATAGTTTACTGTTAGTGAATCACATTTGAATAAAAATTCCAGCGCAGGGGCAGTTGCTACATCAATTCTCGAATGCTACTCGGATTGTTACCTTGTTCTCAAATGCTGTCTAGACTGTTTCCTTGTAACCCAAACTCGGTGCTTTATTGCTCAAATGGATAGGTTGTCTTCAAGATTGGCTGCCACCTGGACTGCTGGTACCGAATGTCTCCGTGTATTCTCTACCAGTGTCACAGAAAACCAGAAGAAAGAAGAATTGAAAAGTCTGTACAGCGTGTCTATCGACCTGCCATCTGTAATAGTTGGAGAGTAGACGCTTTACTTTATGTCACTCGGAAGAACCAGGAGATGACAATCCGACAGTGGAAGACATAGAATACAAATATAATCGTAAAAATAATCTACAAGTATAATGCCAAGAACAATGTACCTTTGGTAAACCCTTCCTGTGCAAGAACCCGACACGCAGTTACTTGGCTCGACTAGAAATCACTTGGCTTCGTCAACTAACGACTTGACAATCTCCACTGCACGCTTGAACTGAGCCTTTTGCGCAGGCGTAGCTTGAACGGAGCTCGATCTGCACATACAGAACAAAGAAAGGTGTTAATTCAACTATCACTGGTATTTGTATCGCGCGTATCCACTCACCCAGGAAATCCACTAACACCACTCTCCCCTCCATTAAACCATTGAAAGTCACTGCTTCCCCAAAATATACTAGTATCCAAACCGTAGATATCCTCGCTTCCAGGCGGCTGCTCAGTCGGTAGCTCCTTGAGTGTTCGGTAAAGCTCGTCCATCAATGCTTCGGCAGATTCAGTAGTGTCGGAACCTAGAATAAAAGCAATCAAGAGGACAGCCAAGAGGACAGCCATAGAGGTAAGTTCCGGCCTTAGCCTATGATCCGACAGCGAGAACTGCGATACTTTACCTGGTAACTTGACCTGAGCACCTTGACCCAAAGTCTTTGGCACAAAGTTTCCTAAATCAGGAGTCCCATCTACTCTTGAGGCGACAGCGATGTTCAGGATATCGGAATTCTTAGGTCGTGTAATGGTTGCAACGAGTGAAGGCAGGGGAAGTATAATACCACCAGTTATGCCTGATCGAGACAGATTTTAAAGGCCAATGAGTGAAAGTACAAAGACTGATCCAATAGAAACCTATACCTTTCTGGAATCGCAATGAGTATTCTGCAGGAGCCATGATGGTTGTTCAGGTGGTATGGTGTTAAATCGGCATCGATGGGCGGTCTTTATATACCTTTCTGTGCCGGGTATTAGTACGATATGACCCGATAGACACGGATAGTACGGCTGTACGTTAAAAGACCCTGGATTAGCCTAGATGGGGATGGAGGTAGATGGAGGAAGAAGGACGACGTTGAAAAAGCGCCCTTGAGCGATTACTCTCGAAATAAGCGCCACGGTGCCCCACTGACAATGTATATTCGCCTAAGGTTCTTCTGGTAGCATTGATAGTATACGGTAATCTAGAATCTATGGTCTAAGCTCGATAGTCTATATTCTATACATTCTATAATCTATAGTTCGAAAATCATTATCTATACTCGAATGAGCTTTCAGGACTCGCAGCCAAAATGTCAACCTCGATGCTCTTCACCGTCAAAGGGAAATAGGGCATTTTCCTCATCTCTACCTTCAGACTCGCTACCTCCTCTCCCTTCTTCATTTTGGCTGACGAACCATTCCTCGCCTTAACCATCTCCAGGAACGCCACCTCGTCAAAGCTTTCCGGAAGCATCGAGGTATGGTCATTCATCGTCACCACCAACCTGCGGAGCCTGGGCAAGCGAAGTGGAAGCGAAGATATGTAGCTCCACAGCGGTCCGCCTTTAGTATGCGCGTCTATCGTGACATACAGGTCCTCAAGATCGTTATTGACAAGCTCGAGTATAGGGAGGAGGCACGACCGAAAGATCCATGCGTGTTTTGCTCTTATTTCCCGAATACGAGCGCCGACGGAAACTGAACGTTGAATGAGATAATAAGCCTCGATGTAAGCGTTCTGGCCGAGGATTAGGGATTGCAGAGAAGGAAGCGCCAGCGAGGAGAAATCGGAGATGGATTCGAGAGAAGGAAGTACGTCAGGACTGTTAGGCATGAACGAGTATTCTGATAGTTCGGGGAGAGTGAAATAAGATCGAGGGAAATCGATAGATTCATCCAAATTTTCGTCGCCAATGAGAAGCTGCATTCGCGGTAGACACCTTCCAATACACTCTAGCGACCGCAACTGGTCCCATGGGAGTCGAACGCATGAACTGTAACTCTTCCCATGATATACACTCTTCCTGTCGACCAGAACAGCCCTGACCAATCTCGGAGCCTCGTTGAACGCATCCAAAGTACAATTTTCCACACCAAGCCCGGAACTCTCCCCTCCACCGATAATTTCGACAGCTTCGCCTCTCATAAGTAAAGGTCCTTTTGCATCTCCCGTACATCTCAATCGTAACTCCTCCAATACGGGAAACTTCATCCCCCCACTCGAAAGATCAAGCATGATTTCGTGCGTGACGTCCATCCGAATGGTCTGGAATCTATGAGCGTGCTTTGATAGCACTCGATAGATCTTCCGCGTGTTCGTTGTCGGTATACCCAACTCTTCACACCCAAACATCCTCAACTCGACCATTATTCCCCCCGAGCGAAACAACAGCTCGTTCAGCACGTTCGCTGGGCACCACCACGGAACGGTGAGTCTAGCCCAGAGGCATGGGGTTCCGAGGACGATGTCGTGCCATGCCCGACTGATGCGAGTGAGCAGAGCTTTTTGGAGTAAGGGCGACAAGGAGGGATCTGGAGAAGGTTTATCAACGCGCTTTGTCAGCGTCGTCCGAGACCGAGTTCGAGTCTTGACGACAGAGAAAGGCTCCCATTTCCAGTTATCCTCGTCCTCAACTTGCGACTCGATAGCTTCGATTAGGAGGCGGAAAATTGACACAAGTATTTCTGTGGGGAGCTTTTGTATCGCTGAGGCGATAGTATGAGCAGGCATACCCGGCGGGGAAGATAAGGAGGGAGAGGAGGACGAGGGAAGAAACAGAGGAACGATCATAGACATTGGCATTGGTGGATGGTGAATTGGTGGGTGATGGAGTGAATTCTGATTCCTCGTGTGGTCAGAAAGCATCACTTTTTTTGAGGGGGCGAATCCAAAACCGTCGAGTCAGATTCAATTCATTTATGCGGCTTCAATAACACAATTTAAAAATTCGACAAAAAAAAACCCGTCTCTGGAAATTTTCACTGCCGGAACAACCTATCGCCATTGGCGAAAGACGTCAGTTTTACCTCATTCAATAGGGACGGTTTAGCCTCCGTGGAGGATCTGACCGCAATGCATAGACTCGGCGAAGATATGACTGGTGCGGTTCAAGTTTTTGGCCAGGAAAGGGGGGGGGTTGTTCGTTGAGAGTTTAGTGATAGCTAGACTGTGAGGGTCGTCCTGAATAGAAGTGCGATATTCAAATCTTGCTTTGCTTGTAGGCTTGGGCTCTTGCGATGCAAGAAGGGGATGACGATGGGTGCAGCTTGTGCGGATTAAGGAGATGAAAGTACAGGAGTATGGATAAGCCTTTCTCCGGGGTATTGATATGTGGCCGAACTGAGGTTCTGGCCTCTGACGGATGCCTGGAGTTCTGAAAATATCTGTACCGCACAGAATCCGATACCCAATGGAGCCTGCAGTCTCGAAGTACTGCCCCTGTGGCGGTCTGCTCAGGTGAGGGTCAGGAACCTTGCCTTTCCCCAACCTGACCTAATCTCCGAGAATTTTAATATCACTTTCACGCAGCTCCTTTCCACAGACTATCGAACAAATTGAATGTGGATTGAGATGTTCATCGGATTTCTGATGATTCACAGCTGATGCTAGTAGTATATGAGCTGCTCGGGAATCGAACCGTAACCAATCCTTCGTGAAATTTGGTCTGATAATTACTCCTGGGACCTAGATATTGATGACTGGTCATCTCACCTCGGAACGACCGAAATATGGATTGTGTATAAATGGATATTCTAGGAGACCCTCTTCCCTCAGTTCCTTCCCACCTTTGTTCCATCTCCGTTGGTTGGTAAGTCCACTGGTATTTCATTGCAACACTTCATCCTCGCTAAGCAAGTGCTCTTCTCATTTATGCAGTTTCATCCGGAAGGACCTTCATTATTGAATCGATCCACCTACGTTGAAATTAGCATATACACTTACACCCACAGTGTTCCAAACATGCGTTTCTTCATTATCATCTCTGCTCTCCTCTTTTCGAGCACTATCGCTGCTCCGGTCATTTTACCACCGTATGTTCATGGATTTTTTGATGCTAGAATCGAGGGTGGCATGCTCATTTCCTTGTTTATCTTGTCCTTTCAATCCTTATTCAACATGACACTTTGCCTTCGATTCTCCGGGTAATAGCGACACCATTGCGCCGCGTCCGCATCCTGGTCCCGTAGATGGTCGAGAGGAAGCACTTGAAGTGAGGCAGTGTGTCATAGGAACGTGCTCTAAACCGAATGACAGGGCTGAGGCTATCTGAGCCGGGCCCCAGCCGGCACATCACTAGTCTTGCGTTGAGGAACGATTCGCATTCATGTTTTGGGCCGGAGAGGATCTGTCCGTATTTACTTGAGTTGTTCTTGGTTAGTGGACTGCCGAAATTATAGCGTTATTAGTGGGTAAAAAAAAGGATATGTATTCACTCCAAGTTTCTGAAAGGATGATTTCCTTTGCGTTACGTTGATTTACTTTTTCTTTTTTTGCTTGAAATTCCTTGCGATATGCTCTCGAATTAAGCGTTAATAAAACAAGACTACGGCAGATAGATAGATAGATAAGTACATGAGCGACGGGGTCCCACGGAGGAACAGCCAGGTGAGTTGGCGGGGTTCCCGTGCCTTAGAGCTTTCCATTGATACTGCACCGATTAGTACGTAGTGCATGTCCATGAGACTGATACTCAGTGGAGACATACAGATGATATGCAATTGCCCTTCAAATTTACCAAAAAAAAAAAAATGAAAAAAAAATGAAAAAATGAACACCGGGAGCATCAAGATGCTTAAGGTCCATTATATTCTACGTCAATAATGAGTGTAGCTCCAAGCAGGATGTCAAGAAGAAATTATAGCTTGGGTTGTTGTACCAGTTTCAGCGGGTACTTATGTATGATTGAGTTACAATGAGCGAAGCGATGACCACCTCCTGTTCCCAATTGGACACTACACGCCCCCCTACTTACACTCTGTTCGGCATTGGGTACGCTTTGGGCATCTTGGAACTTCTAGCACGTGCCAAAAGAAGACACAACCATGAAACTATAGGGAATCACATCCCAAAGAAATCATTTTCTGATAAATTTGTTTGAAATACTACTTTTCTGTTATTTTGATAATTTGATTCTTTACTCACTATTATTGTCATACGGAATGATCCAGAAGTCGCCTGTGGGATGGTCTTTGCCGAAGGTGATGTAGAGTAGACCGGGCTCGACCTGAAGACGTGTGGGAGTGCGAGGGGGGTAGTGAGATTGGATGAAAGGACAAGAAAAAAGTGATTTACTGCTTGAAGGTGAAGAACTTCGTCCTCGAAGTGGTCTACCACGTCCTGAATGAAAAAAAAGCTTTGAAAAGTAGCTTCTTGGTTACCATGAAGTTCGATATTCAAATTTTGCATTGCTTAATATAGGCTTGGGCTCTTGAGATTCAAGTAGGGGATGACGATGGTTACAGCTTGTGTGGATTGTAGAGACGAAAGTACAGGAGGATGGATAAGCCTTTCTCTGGAGTACTGTTATGTAGCCGGACCGAGGTTCTGGCCTCTGACAAATACCAGGAGATCGTTCCGATTCTGAAAATATCTGTGCCTCACAGAATCCGATACCCAACGGAACTTGCAGTCTCGATGTACTGCCCAGCAGTTGTCCGTCAGTAAGGCGATCTGCTAAGGTGAAGACCAAGTACCTGGCCCTTCCGCAACCCGACCTAATCTATGAGAATTGTCATTATCTCTTGCTTCCACTCTCACGCAGCTTCCTTCCACAGACGCTTACATCTCATTCATCTGTGATGGATTATGATCATCTACGTGGTTGTTTTCAACTCAGAGTATACCTGGTGGCTGAACTGATGCTCTGGTCTCTGACGGGCGGCCCATAGATAATATACCGAGTGAAGAGTTGAATAGGGATTGAGATGTTCATCTGATCTCCGACGATTCACAGCCGATAGCACTTGAGCTACTTGGGAACCGGACCGTAACCAATCCCTCCTGAAATTTGCTCTGATGATTACTCGTGCATATTGATGACTGTCGGAACGATCGAATACGGATGGTGTATAAATGGATACTCTAGGAGACCCTCTACCCTCGGTTCCTTTCCACCTTTATTCCATCTTCGTTGGTTGGTAAGTCCGGTATTCCAGCGCAACTCTTCATTCTCTCTGAGCAAGTTCTCGTCTTTTGTGCAGTACCATCCATTGTTCCCGGAAGGACTTTCATTATTGAATTGACCCGCCTACGTTGAAAACAACGCATACACTTACACCCACAGTACTCCAAAAATGCATTTCTTCATCATAATCTCTGCTCTCCTCTTTTCGAGCGCTATCGCTGCTCCGGTCGTTTTATCACGGTATGTTCATGGAATTTTCGATGCTAGCCTACTGAAGAGTGTCATCCTCATTTTCTTGCTTATTTTGTCCTTTCAACCCTTATTCAACATGGAAATTTTTACACCTTCCCTTCTCTGGGAAGCAGCGACACCAGACCGCCGCGTCCGCTTCCTGGTCTTGGCGGCCCACACCCCTTTGATCAAATTTTCGATGGTCGAGAAGAAGTAGGGCAGGATTGCGACGCGTGTGGAGACGGTATCCTGGAAAATATGTAATAAAGTACTTAGTTGGACCTTGTATTTACTGTTGATAAGAGACTCGGAAAAAATATGACTGGTGCGGTTCAAGTTTGTGGCCAGGAGGGGTTTGCACATCACGTTCGTCGAGGGTTTGGTGGTAGGTAGACTGTGAGGGTTATCCTGAATAGAAGTACGATATGCAATATTTGCTTTGCTTAGTTAAGCTTGGCTCTAGGGAAGCAAGAATCAAGAAGGGAATGGCGATGATTGCCGCTTGTGTCGATTGAGGAGATAAAAGTACACGAGGATGGATAAGCCTTTCTCTGGGGTACTGATATGTGGCGTCGGCCGAACTGAGGCTCCGGTCTCTGACGGATGTCTGGAGATGGTTCTGATTCTGTCCGTCAAGACGGCGATCTGTTCGAATGAGGACCTAGTACCTGGCCTTTCCCGAACCTGACCTAATCTATGGGCATTTTCAATATCAATATCTGCTTCTCACGCAGCTCCATTCCACAGACGCATACATCTCAATCATCTGTGATGCATTATGACCAACCAGGTGATTGTTTCCGACTCAGAGTATACTTAGTGGCTGAATTGATGCTCTGACCTCTGACGGGCAGCCTATAGATAACATTATATCACGGAGAATATATGTATCGAATGAAGAATTGAATCTGGATCGAGATGTTCACTGGATTTCTGACCATTCACAGGAGATAGCACTTGAGCTGCTTGGGAATCGGATCGTAACCAATCCTTCCTAAAATCTGCTCTGATATTGATGACTGGTTTTCTCACCTCGGGGCGATCGAAATATGAATTGTTTATAAATGGATACTGTAGGAAACCGTCTTCCTTTAGGTCCTTTCCACCTTTTAGTCTCTTTAGTATTCCATCTTCGTTAGCTGGTAAGTCCAGAACTCCGTTGCAGCTCTTCATCCTTCTTGAGCGAACGATCTTTTTCTCTGTGCAGTACCATCTATTGCATTCAGATCAACACAACTTCGTACACCCACAGTGTTCCAAACATGCGTTTGCTTCTTATCATCTCTGCTCTCCTCTTTTCGAGCGCTATCGCTGCTCCGACCATTTTATCACTGTATGTTCGCAGTTTTTTTTGATGTTAGATTCGAGTGTCATGCTCATTTCCTCGTTTATCTTGTTCTTTTAATGCCTATTCAACATGGAACTTTTCTTCGATTCTCTGGGAAGTAGCGACACCAGGTCGCCGCGTCCGCTCCCTGGTCCCGTGGATGGTCGAGACGAAGCACTTGAAGTAAGGCAGTGCATCCTGTGTGCAGACGATACTAGCCTGGGAACTAGGAACTAAAATGTTTACTTGGACTTTGTGTTTACTATTGATAAGGGACTCGGAAAGGATATGACTAATGCGGTTCAAATTTTTGGTGCTAGGTAAGACTGTGAGGGTCGTCGTAAATAATTGTATGATTTTCAAATCTTCTTTTTATTGGCTTGAACTCTTGGGATTTAAGCAAGGGATGATGATGGTTGCAGCTTGTACGAATTGAACTACAGGAGGATGGATAAGCCTTTCTCCGGGGTGCTGATATACTTAGACTTAAGTATACTGGAAATAAGAGACAGTCTAAATTAAGGGGCAACGACAGAGCTTTGAAGTATTTTTTGAAGCTTGCACCATTGAATCAACTTCAGCCTTTCATAAGGATTCCGGGCGAGCACGCTCATGCGCTATTGGTCCTCGTTATCCAACCGCATCTCGGAGGAGCGATTTCCGCCCAGCGGACCGGAGTGGGGCCTCATTCGGGCCGAATGTCCGATACGTTGCCCTGAGTGTAAGTTATAGCTGCTTTTCTTGAATGTCTTTTTTTTCTACGGTAATGCCATCTCCACTGGAAGTATATGGTTCCATTGAGATCACGAATATTCCCGTGGCGATCAATACGCACCTATCCGACAGCCTTCGAAGTCGAGCAGCGAGCTCTCTCCAGAAAGAATCTTTCCCTCGTACTTCTCCTTTCTGTGAACACTCTTTTCCCATTAGTCTAGCATGAAGGCATTCGTACTGTCGTATAGCTTCGATATAACTACGAATTGACATCAAATTCGCCCGCCGGTTAAGCGAGGGGTCCCATGATAGGGCATCAAAGTAAGCGTTGAGCCCCACCCACGCTTATCCCTCTCCAAGGTTCTTTTATCGGTAAGCCTATCGCTGGACGATTCTACCTCTTCTTGCTGGCCAAGAAGGGGAAGCACGCACCACAGTAGAGCCCACAACGCCACGCATCGACCAGCTTCTCCGTCATGCGTTTTCTTTCTTCCCCGCTTATCCTCCTTACTGTCGGATTGAGCTCAAGCATCATCGCGGTAAATGGTGCGCCGTATCCAGCGCAGAAAAGGATCAGGCTTTGAGTTTATCATCTCTCCGCGTCCTCGACCTCGAGTAATGTTTACTCGGTATGTTCAGGTAACACATGGGACAGCTTCTTCAGGGATCAAACTTCGACCTATCGTCTCGGAAGCTAATTCTCCATCAGAGGAGAAGACACCACCTTGGATGCTTGCGAGGCTCAGTGATCCCTCAATGTTGAAAGGAAAGGGAGATAGAGACGTCTTTCGTATGTGCCATCCCATCCTCAATGAACCGTCTGATCTCATCAATGCCAGGTCAAAAGATCAAAGGTCTCAAGCTGAATTCACGTTTGACCACTGACACCGGTTCAAAGAATAATGAAGGTATCTGGACCGTGAAGAGCTACGATGGGTATAAAGGCAATACGAACGACTTGATTCTGAAGTTTCTACCTCCCTGGGCGATGGCGGAGAATGAGAACCTGGGGGAGGTTAAGGCGCTGAAACTAGTAGGAGAACTAGTGGCGGCTGGAATGATGGAGAAACCAAGACCGAGCAATTCTTGGAAGGATCGAGTGAAGGATAAGCTCAAATCTCTTAGTCAGCACAAAAGCATGGTTCCGGTTATTGTCGCGAAGAAGAAAGAAGGGGTTTACTTACCCGATACACCTGTCTACGAACGAGCGGATTTTGAAGGGCAGAACCGTATAGCGCTGAGTGTAAAGAAGTTGATATGCAGCGAGGCGGCGCGTATGGCAGTGGAGAAGAATATGTTTCATGAGTAAGGACGGCTTTGTTGAACCCTTGATGGTGCTAACGTGACTTCTGTAGCGATCGCATTCTAGGAAATGCCCTGGTTACGATGAATAGCGCTACTGGTTTGCCAGCTTCTGTCAAGCTCATTGACTGGGGAAAGGCTCGCGGAGTGCGCAAAGGTGCAAAGATGCTTGATGTGGTATGTTTGACCCGAGCCATCCCTTGGTTTTATCTCATCATTCTCTGGGATAATAGTACCAGTACTGTGTGAAGACGACACGACTATTTGAAGATGTAGACATTTGAAGGGCGTCCTTCCTGTATAAATTATCGAACATGTAAACCACGGAACGAAATACTTTCAAATAAAAAGTTAAACATTTAGCTTAACGGAAACCCAAAGTCAAACTTGACAATGAGCAGTGGCAATTATTACAAAGCGTCTAAGCATTCTCTGAAAGCTTGCATTGTGCTCTCTGGTTCATCCCATTGCACCTGCGCAGCAAACATTTCATAAACATGAACCTCACGAAAGGACCAGATAAACTTACAAAATGATTCGCCCCTTCCAATATTTTGAATCGTACAAACTTCCCCTTTTCACCCTCCCCGGCCTTCAAATCATCTTTCTCTATCTCCCAAAACGTAGGCCATGTCATCCCATATGACCGGGTTCCGACCACTTCCCAGACTGTCTTCAAATTCCTTAATCCGGTGTTTTCAAATCTCAATTTCTTGTCGTAGCATGCCTTCAAATACAAGTCCCGTAACTGAGACTGTAACACTTTCGAGTATGACAGATCCACTTTGGAGTCTTCAGTCAAGTTGACAATTTCATCGTATTCGTCCTGGGTGAAATTATATATGGTCGGGATTCTGGAGTGGCTTGGAACGATTGTACTCGATGCAGCGGCTACGTCGCGTGCAGAAAGAGTTTCTTTGGAGTAGTCGAAATATCCTGTTACAATATTACAGAATAACGGTCCTTGGGCGTGAAGCGGAACATTTGGATCTCGAAATGAAATCCAAGCCTCGGGAGGGAGAGGCAAACCTAGAGCGGTCAGCGCTGGCTCTAAGTGTAGGGTACGGATGTTAAGACTGAGTTACGTTAGATTGCAAAGAAATTTTCACGTTACCGAGCATGATATAAGTCCGGAGATACTGTCCGAGTCTATCCCGCATCTCATCTGAAACTAGGGATGAGTCCATGTGCGCCACAGCCGCCATTGAGAATGTGGACCCTAGTGACCAGCCTACGAGGCCTATTCCACCCTGTGGAGTGGATGAGAAGGATTCACTGATTGGAGGTATACCGGAACGTTGAATAAAACCGTCAATAAAGCGAAGGATTTCCACTGCACGTAGTTCGAGAAATTTTGCTTTCATTTCATGGGAAGCAGCAGCTTCCTCCTGCGAGAACAACGCCCGCTCACTAGGGTTGAAAGGAGTTGACCCAGGAAAGCCGCGGCGGCTGGGTGCAACAATTCGGAGGTTGAATTTGGAACTGAGAGGCAAAAGTCGCTTGAAAATGGCTATGTACACAGGTACGATTGTCCAGTGAGCTATGAACCTCGCGTCAAAGAATGTAAGTACCATTGCTAAACGAGTTTCCATGAATGAGAATGATGGTTTCGTAACTCAAAGAAGAAGAGTCTGGAGGGCCGCTATCCAGGTACGACAGGACAACATTAGACGAAGGGTCCACGACGATCTGATTAGTAAAAGTCATGGTGGTGGGAGAATGTCAAGAGAGGAAAAGATCTTCACGAGACTCGTGAGAACTGTGGACGGTATAGGACCAGTATTATCAGCATTCTCAGTAGAAGTCGTTTCCATGCGGAAGTTGCTAGACGCTCGTACTTCAGCAGGTTCCAGGATCGTATTAATAGCAAAAAAGGGATGCAGTTTTATGTACTGATCCGTTCAATGCTAGAATATCTAATCATTGATTACATAGACCCTTTGCATAGTAAGTAGTTGAATTGAGCTTTTAGCATTGACTAAACATGCGCATTAGGCATTGGGCAATGGGCGATCTACTTCCACGAACAAAATTCATCCCTTCTAGGGCTGCGTCCGTGAGCGTTCAAATTATTTTCAACGTTCGACTTTCAATTTCAGTCTCGGGCATGTGCTCACATTGATGCCTACAATCAAACTGAGCCATCTTAAACCCTAGGTTTGACTAAACTGAGAATAATAGAAGCAGGTAATATTATACTATGGTACTGTGTAAGTATTCTAGTTTTGCTTACTATTCTCTGGCAACCGGGTCTGAATTCAACTGCTTTAATTCGGTAGTAAGCACTGAGTGAGAAGTGGCTAATTCACTATATGTAAAAATGGATTCTCATATCAGATCATTGATGTGACTGGTGGCAGTAAGCAAGGGGTCCGCAGTTGGAGCGGGCTCAATTGATTTAATCTGGAGACCATGAACTTTAGATACCAGGTATGAATTGAGAATGCCAGGGCCCGTTGCTCATCTCAGACCTCATTGGTTAGACGTGCTCTCTTACCTCACGGTGACTTGAGCCAACATGATCAAGTCAATGCAGTGATACCCGATGCGTCAAAAGGCTGTACAGGACAATAAAATCGGAGTCATGCCTTTCTATGATCAATAGTATACAGTAAAAATTACACTCACTTCTCTGCCAGACAGATGCATCCAAATCCACTTTTGGAACAAGGCAGATGCCGGAGTATGCCGTTCCATGACCTCCGTAATTGTACGACACACAGAGTATATATATATCATGTTCACTGCTTGTACATTGTATATTTGAGTTTCATCACTGAATCGGAGTTCAAGCGCCTATTCAAGTACAAGGAACGGAATAATTCCAAGAGAGTAAATTGGTCAAGGAGGGTCTCACACTCGGAAGAAGCTGACTGAGATTGGCAATGTGTCCGCTTCTTGAAGAAGAGTCAACGAAATTGCTAGGACAGAAAATTCCCATCCAGAAAAAAACAAGCAGCGGAACTGGGATAGAGATGAAGGGAGTGCCTTTCATAATTCAAGAAGTACCAAAGCCAGAAGCATACTAAACTGTGACGTGGCTGACTATTTTCACCTTTTGTTCAATCTGCTCAGTCAAGATGAGAAAAAGAAGCGAGTGTGTCGCGGTGTACCAACTTTGCTCAGTATCTGTCCAGCCGCTTCCAGAGGTGATTTAACTCGGTGTGAGGAGCGGCCAACCTGCGACCGGGATTTATTCTGGAACCGGCGGTAGTCACAATGTGAATGCTAGACAGAATGTGACCTATTGAGATGTGATCCAGATTTTTGGAACGAGTGTCTTGGATGGCGTTTTATGCCACACGAGATATGAATTCCGGCGAAGAGCTGTGAACCTTGTCAAAGCGAGACGAGGGAGAGCACGCAAAAAATATATGTAGTCAGTCGATACTTGAATATTCGAAGCAGAATACAGATACAAGTTAACATTGTTTGGATAACAATGCTGTAATACCGGCATCTGAGTTGCCATGTCGGCGGGTAGTTCCATGCTAGTATAAGCGAGCCTGGGGTAAGCCGGGGATTGGAGTCGACAGCAGCGATTTTAAATTTGTCTTTTTTTCTTTTCGGAATTCTTTTATACTGCATACGTAGAGCAAAGGACCACGGCGTGGGGGGGCAGGAGCGTTCCCTTTGCGTGGGGGCCCGGTATTGGTAGTTGTAGCTGCCGATCGGAGGAAGTTGTCACGTAAGGTGTATATTAAATTTTCTTCTCCAACAAAAGACGTGCTTGATAGGTTCTTGAGGTTTCACTGTTGTCGTTATCATCCATCGGCCAGAGCTAAATGAGATAATGACATTGAACACAGTTATTCTGGTATATTCTTTTCTTCTCGCCAGATATTGTGTCATTCCGCTTCGTCTTCCTTTTGTCATTGAGTCCTCTTGCTGCAAACCATCAGATGTGATGTGTAGATGTAGGTAAATGTTTCGCTTGTGCTTACAAAAATAAAAATGATTACTGCCGTATTAGGAAAAGTGATTATAATTGTGCGCTCCCGCTCACCAACTCTCTCGTGGAATAGCTGCAGATAGCGCAAGTCCAAACTGAGCTTTGCTCTTGCCAACAGCTGGATTGGCTGGAGGTAATTTCCCCCTCTGAATCCAAATCGAGGTCTAAACTAAACAAATGCCCTTCCCCTCCGTACACTTTTATCCAATAGCCGCCCACATCATTGAATGAGATAATGCCATCTCACCTCCGTCACTACTTGTTATCACCCTGCCTTTGCTCAACTCCCAAATTTACAGCGGAATGTGGTGAAAGTCCTACTAGTTGTATAAGTTGGGACCCTTTTCTATCTATTCCAATTGTTTTACTAAGACCACTGAACTAAGAACACCAGGTTTTCTGTATATTAAGTATAGATTTCCATTGGAACTGGGATTTGAGAGGCAAGTGCATATGGATGTGTGGAGATCAAGCATTCCAGGAGCTGTTGCTCTGACCGCGACACCCGTATTCGAACAGACACAGAGCGATCACATTGACATGACAGTACGCTAGGACAGGCTAGTATCCCCCTACATATTTCTAGCTGCAAAGAGGCGGATTGGCTCCGGGTACACCAACGCAAAGCGCAACTACAATGCTTGATATTCAACACTTGAAAGAAGCAAAATACCTGGTCACTCACGGCAGTCCTGTTCATTTTGGTAGGAGCAGAGGTTGATATCTGCACCGGATTGTTCAATGACAATGGAACGCGGAGCGGTGCACTGTACTCACCGTCGGGGTCGCAACCGAGGTTCTCGGCGAGCAGGCATGGAAAGAAAAAGTTCGGGTCGCAACAATCCTCCTTCTTTGCGAGCGCGTCAAGCAGCGCCGGTCCAGCAGCGATGCTGGGCACCAAGCAGGCGCTAGCGACGAGAAGAGCCTTGAAGATGTTGGAAAGTTGCATGATAGAAATCTGCAAGACAACGGGCGCATGAGTATGGAGCACTAGCTCTCGAGTGAAGGAGGGTGCACAGTATACATACTGAGTGCTGTTGTGCTTGAATGCTTCTGGCGTAGGACCAGCATGCTGCAGCCGTCTTTTATACCCAGACATGCACCGAGATGTCCCGAATCTAAGATCGGTCTAGCTACTTGAAACCTAGATAGTTCTTTGTTGGCGGCTGGCGAGAGGTTGAATTCGCGGTGATCACACGCCGTCAAAACATCGAAACATTAATATACCACTGTTGTGATTGAAGTTCAACATCAAGCTGAAATCTAGATAGGAAACGGTATCATGGCCGTCAGTTATGGATGCTCGACGGCTACGAGTATGGCATAACCGTCCGTTGAACGGGTGTACCAAAACCTGCAAGTACTAGTACCGTACACTGTTTAAGTCGACGGCAAATTTCAATTGCTGCCCTAAATGACATCATAAAATTCGGAATGCGTTGACTACCTCGACGCTCAAGAGCTGACATTCGAAGATATTCACAAGTAAAAGAATAACCAGGGAACTCACGAGTCATACGCATCTGGAGTTGCTTTCCGGAGCTGTTTTCCTTGTCAAGTCCATGTCTATTGTCAATCTGCCTTTGAAGTTTTTTGAGCCATCTCTTACTTGTCTCTTGGCCCACTTCTTCGACTGGCAACCATGTTCATTTCAGATCCCGTTACATACGAGTAGAACCGATCTTTCCGCATGCACTGAGCTTGATAATAGGGCTACCAACATTACAAACCTTTAGCTGCCAGCAGATGTTGTATCGGTATTTTTATAGGTAGGTTTCATCGGTAAATGGAACAACGTCTAAACCTCACGGAGTCTCAAAACACCGAGTGGCGCATATAGCAAGTACTGGCTAGATATAACCCTACTCACTTTGCGGCGAGTGAAAACCGTGATTACGGTTATCAAGCTCAGTCTAATTCGCAGTTGCCATTTTGTAGCGTTTCCAGTACCGACAGCAGCGGGTCCGAGGAGATGAGCCGCCGTTCCGTACTAACTTATATATATATACATGAGTGAACAGGCATGGTGAAGGGTATATACCGAATCCCCAGTCGTCCAAACAGGTACCGCCTGTACATGAATTAAGGGTGGGCAAATTCATTGTCAACTAAATCGACTATTCTGTAATCCATTCAGTGATATGAGTATATAGAATCTATTATACGAAACCTGTGTTGTTGGCACAGGGAAGGGTAGTCGCCGCGTACGAAAGGTTGTATCCTGAACGCTACAGGCTTGTGACGGAACGATCTAGCGGAGTAGGGCATCAATGCATCCCGTAGGTGTACAAGTAGAACTCTTCGAGCTCCTGGCTCGGTCGGATTCATGATTATAATTAATAGTGTACTGTGGCATTTTAGGCACTTCGTAAGGGGTGGGACAGTTGGACAAATCATACGAAATTTATTTTCCGTAAGTGCCTGTTGGACGTCGGGATATCAAGGAATATACGAAATTTAACTACCATAAAGGCTAAGCACCCACAGGCGCCTGGGAAAAAATTCGTAAGAGCTTGATTGGCTACCGGACAGGGTGGGAGATTTCGTTTCGTAAGATGCCCTGCGGACACAGGACATACGAAGTGCTTAAAACGCGACAGTAATACCAATGCTAGTACACTTAGAACAGGATAATAAACTGAACTAATAGGTGTGAGAATGTATCAGCATCAGGAAAAGGTCAGTGCAAAATCTTAGGCACAGTTGATATATTTTCCACTCTATAACATAAACATGTACAATCTCAAGCCAAAATCCACGGAGAAGAGAGCTGCCACTTGTTATGAAGCCAGCTGGGTTCCGGGACTAGTCATCCGATTTATTTGAATTTGGGATACCAGCAGACCTTACTGGAAACTTTCAAGGCACCTCCTGTTAAAACTCATCTCCATTCTCACCTAGATACACACTGATCAGCAAAACTACATCTCAGCCCAGGCTACCCAGAGACACCTCCAAATCTTGAGGAGCTTCAGGTTATTTGGGAACTCTGAAAGCTCTTGTCTTGCTTTCAGAGCTCTGCAGTTACTCTCAGAGATGCGCATCTTGCACAGAGGTCCCAGGGTATCTCAGAGCTGCCCAAAATTTGGGGGGTGTTTCTGGGCAGCGTGGGATAAAGGTTAGTTTGCTGATTGACACAGCCCGCCTCTCTCTCCAGAAGCATCTCCACAATCTCAAATGAGTCAACTCCCCAATATGTCCATGTTGTAACCTGTTGTCCACTATCTCCTCCATGGCAAAGCTCATTGCACAGCATGAGATTGACTCAGGCACAAAGTAGGCACACACAATATGAATATAAGCTCTTTGCTTACCACGGCAGGCCTTCTTAAGTACATAATCAGGTTCATAGATGACAAGAAGCATTTCTACCACATAGCTGGAGATCTGCCACAATTGTGAAATAGAAAAAAGTAGATGACATGGTTGTGGGTATTCATTTCTGTTGCTTTTCATTCCAATTACATTTACTTTACACACCATGCCATGGGCATTTACAACGAGTGCAATATAACTCGATTGTTGACCAAAATGTTGTGGACAGCGTATACATACAAAAGAACACTATATTGATGCATAGAACAGTTACAGATAGTCCACCATATGCTCCAGCACAAAGGCAAATAAAGAGTGTTCCTTTGAATGATTCATTCCAAGTGGGTCCTTCTAAAGGTAGAGCTAATATTCATATTTGAACCGTGGCGGCCCTCTCCAGTCCCTTCAAGACCTTTGCACAGTCTGGTTAAAGTGGAGAGTCTCAAGTATGGGAGAACTATCAACGTTGATCACAACCACTACCACGATAGGATACCGTGTCTTTTAATTATATATAAACATCATTTAAACCAAAGCAAAGGCCTAAGGAGTCACGGAAGCAAGAGTGAATATGGAAATAATGTTGTCCCTAGCCAGGATAAAGTTGGGACTGTTTAGAGGTCCATATACATTCGACAGGGTAATTACTGCATAAAGACATCAGGAAAAATGCCCTGGGCCCAGGCTTCCCAAAGATCTCTGGAGACACCCCCTAATTCCTAGGGATCCCCAGGGACCCTGAAAGATCCCAGAGCAATCTCAAAGCTCCAAAAGACTCTAGGAGAGATCTGAGAGATTTCTGGGATCCCTAGGAATTTGGGGGTGTCTCCAGAGACCTCTGGGCAGCCTGGGCAAAAGGTAATTTTCCTGATGGAAGTTGTATGGTGCAATATATTGCACCAGACTCAATTAGCAGGAGAAGAACATTTTGAACAATAGTTCTTCTATAGGATCCAGCTT